>JAJOOO010022919.1:0-24704 GCA_029582685.1 Solanum piurae | reverse complement strand
CTCAAAACCTTCAAATATGTTCAAACCCTTGCTGTCCCAACACTAAAGTGTGATATGCTACGCAATCGATAAAACAAATTATACCACGATGATGAGCCCAACGCGTAGAACAACTTTCGTCAAGGACTTAAGTCTTGAAAATCTATACTTCACTTGATCCTAGAAATGGGTTTCTCTAATTTCTCTGGTTTTTAGCTTTAAAATGAATAAAAAGGTCGAAGAAGAAGATATATGTAACATTCCACCGACTTAGGGCCCCACCTCAAGTGCCTGCTTGCGCAGTCCCACGAAAACACAAATATCTCTCTATTATGAAGTTGTATGAACGAACGGTTTGATGCGTTGGAAACTAGACTCGTAGACCTTCGATTCGATAGTTCGTGGGAACCATAACTCTTAATAGATTGGGATAAAACGTCCGAGACATTTGACCCGAATTTCAGACAAATCTTTAAAAAGGAATTTACGGTAACTTTCGCCAACTTTTATTTTGCCACTTACCTAACTTCAAAACTTGAGATACAACACTTGAACACTTAAAATATCACATAACACATCATTCTTAATTTATTATCCACCTTCCTGGTCTTTCCACGAAGATATGAGTCAATTTATACGTTTCGAAAAGTCGGGATGTTACACATTCCTTCAACATGATGTCTTCTTTCAATTTTGTGTTCTTTAGTCTTGCCCATTTTTCCAACTTCTTTGATTTGACCAATTTATTTATTTATTTATTGTTTTTTTACCATCAAAAGCTACTATTCCATCATTTTCTTCTGCAAGTGAGAGGAATTTCTTCTAGTTTCAATCATTTGTCTTGAGCAATAGGTGTTCATATATGAATGTTGCTTGCTTCCTCTCACTCTTCCTGCAAATTTAAAGGTTAGATTTAGGAACCCAGACTAGCTTGAGCCTTTTGTATAGATAAAAAAGATGAATGAGATCTCTATTGATCCATATTGGTAAAACATTTTTAGATTTTTTCTTTTGCCCCAACCTGTTTCTTTGACGTGATTTCTTTCTTTTAACACGATTGATTTTTCTATTTGAGGCAACCTTGAAGTTTTTATTCATGTGTGCTATAACTATTGGACATGTACCCTTTGAGTGAACAATACTACCACAATGTGTGCACACAAAAGATATTTTCTTAGGAACTTTTTTAACAAAACCTATTCCACATTTAGCGTTATGTGTTCTACTACTGAGCTGAGTCACAATCATGGAGTATTGAGTCCATTTGTTTGTCCTCTCAGGCTCATACTTAGTTCTAGCCAGGTCAAGATTTATTCTTCTAGATTTTTCCCTTTAAGAAAATAGTTCATCTTTTAACATCTTTAGATCTTTGTCACATCTGATTTGGTCACCACTAAGGTTGGCAATTGGACAGGATTTTGCCCGGTCTGGTTCCCATACCGGTATATCCGGTACCAGTTGAATGGTAAGAAACCGGTCTTATAGGGTACCGAAACAGGTACCGAAATGGAACCCGGGTTTTTATCCAGTTGATCCGATTCGGTAAGACCCGATTCCGGTCCGGTTGATCCGATTCAACGGTCAGTTCCCATTTTTTTAATGTGAACGTTAGAATTTAGCCATTGGGCTGGGGCCCAAAACGGCTCAAATTTCCCCCCACCCCTCTCTAACCCCTTAACATTATAAATATACCCATATTCTTTCATTTAACTCACAAATTCATAAACTATTTCATTAACATCTTACAAAATCTCTCAATTTTCTATCTCTCATAAATTCATAATTATTATTTTGTGATATTGACTTGGAGTTCGGATTTAGAAGATTTATTTGAAGTAAATCGGAAGCTTCAATTGGCATCTCTCAATTTCGACTTTGGTTATACGTCTACTTTTACGTAGACGTTCGGTACATTCGTTCCAACTTTAATTTTTTATTTGTTTATTAATTAAGTTATTTTTTTTTGTTATATTATCTTGATTGCTTTTCATAATATTTAATTATCTAAAACTTGAACATGAATTCGAAAAGAAATAGTGGTAAAAGACCAATGTCGGAAAGAAAAAATAATAGGGGAGGAGGAAATAGTTCTAGTTCTAAACATTTGCCACTAGATGAAATTCTTTATTTGAAATGCTTGAAGTTGCTTATGTTTATCAAGAGCTGATACAATTAGCTTTTAATGCTCATAATGCAGATCCGAATTTAAGAATTGGCTATGAAGATTGGGAAAATACAAAAGAACTTATTGAATTTTTAAGTATTTTTTATAAAGCAACAAATGCTGCTTCTGGTCAATATTGTCCAACTATTTCTTCTGTTTTAGTAAATATTTGTGCTATTTCTTCTGAATTTGCAAAATATAAAGGAAAATATCGATTTAAAGAATCACTTACTTTTATGATTGAAAAATTTAAAAAATATTTTTTTCCTATTCCTCAAATCTAATTGACTGCTACTTTATTCAACCCAAATTACAAATTAAAAGGCGTTGAAAGAATGGTTGAAAAAATTTATGCAAATTTAGAAATTAAAGATGATGAAATTCCTAGTGTTGAAGACTGTAACAGAAGCATATTTTCAAAAGCTAGAGATTTATATAATACCTATAAAGCTATAGAAAAAAATATTTCAATAGTTGAACCTCTATCTTGTAGGCCTAGAAGCGATGATATAGATGAGTTTATGAATGATTATCTTGGTCTTGAATCCTCTACCAGTTTATGAATGATTATTAAACTTTATAGTTTCAAATTGAAGTTTTATAAAAAGTTAAAGAATAAGTTAATAAATATTTAATAATATATTTTTATTAATATTAAATATAATAATTAATAATATATATTATATAATAATTAAAGTTAATAAATTTTTTTTTTTTTACTGGGAATGATCCGTTAAGAGCCGATTCCGGTCCGGTCCAAACCGGTAACTATGGGACTGGGCGGAACTTACGGAAAATTCTGGTAAAACCGGTTCCGGTAAGACCCGATTCCGATAATTTAATCCTGTAGCGAGGATCGATTTCGATAAAACCGGCCCTGTCCAATTGCCAGCCTTAGTCACCACTAATTTTGCCTTTCCTATTCCCAGTAACACTTTGTTTCAAAATATTAGATTTGATAGCCAAAGTGCAGGAATCAAGTTGTTGTACCTGTTCCTTTAGGAGTTGATTTTCTTTCTTGAGATCATAACTAATTTTTTCAAGATTAGTATATTCAAATTTTAAACTGGTCAAGAAAGTCACTAACTGATCATTGTTTTCATTCAACTCTTGAAAATTATCTATGAGATTTAAAATAAAGGAATAGGATAATTTTTTCTTTGAAAAACATTTTAGTTTATTTTTAAGTTCAAGAAGATTTACCTCTCTTATCTCAGTGTCTAATTCAGAGTCTGGTTCATAGTCCTCCATGGTCATCAAAGCAATATCTTCTGTATCATCTTCATTTGAGTTGTCTGAACCTGTTTCCCAAGCAACATACATAGCTTCCACCCTTTTTGAAGAGCTTTTTGAGGTTTTTACAGATCATGACTATGTCCTCATCATCCAGATCAGATTCATCACTTCTAGTTGCTTTGAAAGAAACAATTATATCTTTGCTTCTTTCATTTATTTTTGTGTTATCAACATTCATTCATCTCGTAAGTCTTTAGATTCCATATAAGTTCATTTAAATTCATGGTTGCCAAATCATTTGCTTCTCTAATTGTAGTGACCTTGATCTCCCACGACCTAGGTAGATTCTCAATACTTTATCAATAAGTTCCTCAGTAGTGTATATTTTTCCCAAATACACCAGTTCATTAAAAATAGTAGTGAATCTAGTAATCATATCTTGAAGTGATTCACCACTCTCTACCTTAAATGCTTCATATTCAGTGCATAGTCTAGTAATTTTAAATTTTCTTACTTGGAGAATTCCTTCATGTGCATTGACCAATGTGTCCCAAATTTGTTTCGTTGTAGTACAATCAGAGATGCGATTGAACTCTTCAGGTCCAAGTCCACATACAAGGATGCACTTAGCTTTAGCATTCTTTGCGAGCATTCTATAATCAGGTTCTCTATATTGAGCCTTGGGCTTTGGAATTACTTTTCCTTCAGCATCCTTCATCATAGGAATAAGAGGACCATCAGTAGCCCTCATCCATAATTCATAGTCCTGTGCTTGTAGAAAATCCTCCATTCTTTCCTTTCACCATGCATAGTAATGTCCATTGAATAGTGATGGCATGTTGATGTGTTAACCTTCACTGTGTCCAAGAGGAGGTGCATAATTCATAATGATCTTATCTTGAGTTATTAGAATCTACTAAGATAACCTGCTCTGATACCAATTGTTGGAATATTGACCTCCTGATTTGACTAAGGAACATGTATATATATTCTATCTATTCCTATGAAGATTACAACAATTACGTTATGAAAAGCAAATAAAGTAATGACACAATATTTTATCGCGAAAACCCCCAGCTCATGAAGGGAAAAAAACCATGACCTACACTTCTGTAGGATTTAACTCCACTTCATTAAACTCTGAGCCTGGACAAAAGATTACAAACATATGTCCAACTAGATTGTCAACCCCACTTCAAGTTATGAATTCGGATTACAACTCTTGCAATCCTAGGAACTAACTCTAATTCCTAAACTCCAACACAACCCCTCAAGGTTTATATTCTCAAGTCTTTAAGTCACCCAACTTGAAGACTCTATTCCTACTCTAGTTTATACTTCACTGGATCTAGAAAGAATTGAAGATACAATTCAATAAAAACTCAATACAAACAAACTTGACTTAAGAACTATAAAGCATAAGCCTATGAATATGGATCAGGTTCTTCAATCTTCTTTCCTTGCGTTGGCTGTACTTTATAATCAGAAATCACTCAAATATGAACTCCCTCTATTTGATTGTATTATGCTTGTAACTCTCTGTTTAAGTGCGCAAGCTTCTTTGGAGAAAATCATACCCTATTTATAGATAAATGATCTTTCCTTCTTCAATTGGATCTCGGTTACGTTTATAGTGGTTTCTACTTTTCGTAGAATTAGGCATCCTATTTTAACTAGGTTATTCATTATGCCCTTCCTCTTCTTTGTAGGACTCCTTTATAAAAGGAAACTTTCTGTATTGGTTTCTTGTCGAAAAAGCAACTCATCCACCGCTTTATAACTTCTAATTCGCGTGGTTGACGTTCTCCTTATCCCAGTCAGATTCGGTCTGAAAGGAACACGTCGGTGCAATCTGCTCCTTTTCATCTGTTCCCTTATTTGTCAATCATCAAAATCTGTCTCGATCTAACAATACCTCCTAATCATATTGAAATTTTATGAGTTTATCAAATTTTTCGAAAGGTAAAACATTAGTTAGATAAAATTTTAAAATTGAAGAGAGTTAAACTAATTGTAATAAGAGAAGGAGGGTGGAGTTGTGATTAAAAGAAAAAATTATGAAGAAAAAAAGTTAAAATAATTAGAAAAATAAGAAACTATATTTTATAACAAAATACTTGTAAAAATAAAATTTATATTAATTATTTTAGATTGCTCTTTTTAAGAAAGTGCATACAATCTCTATGTTAGGTAGATAAAGAATAATATAATAATAACAATTTAAAATAACTTTAAAAAATAATAAAACCCTCAAATAATTTAAATATCTTTTTTAAAAATTTGGAACAATTTTGTGTCACTTTCTTTTCTAAAAAAATAGAAAGATGTTAAAAGAAGATCCGACAATTAGACAGACGAAAGTAAGTTGGACAGACATGGGAGCCGAAATTTCAGATTACTCTTTCCAAAAATCTCGACAAAAAACATTAAGTTCAACGTCATAAACATCAGACTTAGACTAATCCATCCATTATTTTTTTTTTTTTTTTTTATTACTTCCTCCATTTCATAAAGAATGGTCTAGTTTAATTTAACTCGGAGTTTAAGAAATTAAAAAAAGACTTTTAAATCTTGTGGTCCTCAATTAAAGTTATATCAAATGTACAAAATTATCCTTTAATCTTGTGGCCTTAAACATGCCACGTGAAAAACTGAAATTAAAATGTTATAAAAAAAACAATATATCATTCTTTTTTAAATAGACTAAAAATAAAAGAAGTCATTCTTTTTTAAACTAAGGGAATAGTATCTTATACTAATTGCACAATGTCATCATCAATTTTTGTTTCTCCAACATAATCCTAACTTCTTATTTTAAGATAGTTATATTTTGACTTGTCATTTGATATACATTTAAATTTGTATACAGTTGAACAAATAATTACATGAATTTTATATGACATAATATATATAGAATATCATATAAGATTCAAAATACCATATACGATACGTATATCTATTTGTTCAACTTCTGCACACCCAAAAATAAATACATGAGTCCTAAATTTTATGATATGTTTAATATTATAAATTAAAAAATAAAATTTCTTTTTTTTAAACTTCATGTTCACTAAGTTAAAAACACGAGTATTATATTTAGGGTGCATACTCCACCGTCTATTTATAGAGTCCTATATTCAACGGTTATTAGGTCATCTTACACAATTAATCAAGATACAAGTTTCGAAAAACATAATTTATTAAAATTTGGCATAAAGAGATGTAAGGAAAAAGACTTTTAAGATGCAAACATACCTAAGTCATTAATCAAACAGCTAGTAGCTTATTATTTAATAAAAATAATATTATTAAGTAATTGGATGCATGACTAAGACATTGCACCCAACAAAACCCAGAGAAAGCTGACGAGTGAATTCTGACATCTTTCTTTTATGAAATATAAATAAAAATAAATGTTGAAACTGTTGACATTAAAAGTACGATTGTATTAAGACTCATTTTTATATACTTATATAATATAGTAAACATATTTTGTGCACTTTAATCATTATGTTAATAATATTTTGAGTTCTCATTTGAAGAAGCTTGCTGCCGCCTAAGGCGTTTATTGTTGACATTAATTATATTTTGAGTTTTTTTTCCATGTTTCTTAAAAATTAATTGAAAAAGTAATTTGATTGAATTATTCCTATTTATTTATTTAATTTTATCTCAATATAACTCTACACTTTTTTCACCACATTAATAATCCCTCTTCACATTTATTGAGTAAAATTAAGGTAAAATGTAGTAATTAATTATATTTTAAATTTCTAAAATTGTCCCTATGTGCATTTCTACTTGTCATATATGAATTTGTCACACCTATTAATAATAATAGTTGGTATGACTGTTTTACCACATTATCTCTATTAATTAATATTTAGTATTAAATTTTGAAAAATAATTTGGAGAATAACTATTAATGTTATAAATAAACATGATTTTTTTTTATAGATTTATGAAAATTTATGTTTTAAGTGAACTGATAAAAGTGGAGAGAGTATTTTGGATCATCTGCAGAATAACTAAATAGAAGGGGAATGAATAATATAAATTTGAAAGTGGTTGAGCTGAAGGGGAAGAATGTAAGGATTAAAGAATCAAAACAAAGTTCAATCAATGATTAATATAATCACTTTTTAATTATAAGAATAAAGCAATAGGGGATTATTGTTGGAAAAACGCTTGCTTTAGTGGGTCATTAACCCCACTAAGAATAAACGTTTGTGATGTTGATTAATCCTCGTGATTGATGGTGGGAACTCACCCAAAACCTTATTCTTTCTTTTTAGCCTAACCATTTAAACACTTGTCCTAACTAAATTGTTTATCTATTTTGACAACCTCAAAAATTTGAAGTAGTAGAAGAACAATATTTAGTTGAACGAACCGAATGGATTATCCCTTTATAGAAAGGAAAAATGATCCAAGAACTTTGACAAAAATTATTGTAACAATTCCAAATTTTGGGCGGGACCTATTGTCACGTCCTGAGTCTACACCATGGGCGTGACCAACATTAAGAGATCATTGTTGATCTTCAAGTGAACCCTTGACCTGACTAACTAATTAGCGGAAGACTATTGCATGCATACAAAAGCTTATATTGATGAGTTCTTAAAATAATAAACTGAAACTTATGCGCTGTCTGAAAATACTCAGTATATAAATAAATAGTAACATGAGTCAAAACATCTGAGAAGGAAAAACTAAACCAATTTTGTAATCTTATCTATTTATGAAGCCTCTACCAACTGAAGATAGATGTCGGGATAAAACTCACGACTATCTAAAAAATACTACTAAAACAATGAGACTTGAGTCCTCCAAAAGCAATGAGAACTCATAAAAAACTGACGAATGAGTGATCTCAACAAAGGGACTGTTGATGATCCGGAATACCGACATCTGCATCATGAAACGATGCAACGTTGAATGATGTAAATACATGGAATTTATGATATGCAATAACGCTAAACGAAATAAGTAATAAACTAAATGGAAGGCTGAAAGTAACTTAACTGAAGTAAAGCATGAACATGAAATGCAATCATTAAAGTTTTATAATATGATATGCAATAATAGCAAAACACTAAAATAATATACTTTACTTTTTATGGAGAGTTTCTCTAACCGACAACCATCACTATGAGCCTCGTGATGATACAACGTCTTGCTCACGTTGCTAGAGCCGCCATATACCTTGCCAAAGCATAAAACACAACTCCACTTATGGTCCAACTAAAAATCCCTCAATGATGCTGGTAAGGAGTCACCCGAATTAACAATACGATCTTATCTTACGCTGGCTACGTAGTTCATGGGTTCGATTTGTCTAAACATACCCAAATCGGTGCTCAATACAACCCCCAAAATATGCAATAATGCTCATATAGTATATGTACTGAGTTAATACTCAAATGCTCTTTAGGGAAAACTGATCTTTACTATGTTGGCTGAATTTTTTCTAAAACTATTTATGCTCTTCTCAAATTAACAATGATTTTCTTTAAACAAAATAATGCATTTGGAACCATCAGGTTCCCTTAAAACTCTTCACAAATGATTAGTTAAAATACTTGAACTTACTTTAATTTAGAATTCAGTGCAAGAAAATAGCTATGAAAGATTTTTCAACAACTCTCAATTAGTAGGGTTCATGTGATAAATAATCATGAACAACAATTCAATGCATCAAATATCATAGCCTCGATAATAAGAAATCAAAACTTAAATCAATGAATGAAAGGCAAGTTCAGAATACATGGAAGGCTTGGGGTAAGAACCCTAAAATTTACTCTTAGTGACTGAATTTAGATATGGGGTGTGAGGACTAACATAGTTCATCACTGTGAATAGGCTTACATACTTGGAAGGTCAAGGTTCTTGAAGGAGCTTGAAGAAAATGTTTGAAACCCTAGTTTTCTCCTCTTGAATCCTTTTTCTAAGTCTTGGGAACTATTATTAGAGGGTTAGGGTTGAACTAAATTGAAAATGACCTTATGTAGGTGTAAAATCGTCAGGATTTAGGCTTAGAATGAATGGAAAAAGACCAAATTAACCCCACTTAAACCGACAGAACCGTCTATGTAAGGGCATCTACGGTTCGTACTAACTTCTATGGACCATATTGTCCTCTCGTGGTTCCCACTACTGGAAATCAAGTCTCTGACGAAAAACCATGAACCACCATATATGACCCGTAGTTCTGTGTACGGCCCATACAAGATGTCTGTAGAACTCAAGGTGTCAAAATTCACTATG
Source organism: Solanum piurae (assembly GCA_029582685.1). Classification (NCBI taxonomy): domain Eukaryota; kingdom Viridiplantae; phylum Streptophyta; class Magnoliopsida; order Solanales; family Solanaceae; genus Solanum; species Solanum piurae. Next base: position 15,058 of record JAJOOO010022919.1, on the reverse strand, counting down.
TCTGAAACTCAATCCACGAGCCTCATCCATGACCCATAGACCCATCCACAAGCCGTCCTGTTGGCTCGTAAGACTTCATCTGAGGGTTGACATTTATTGAAATTTCCAAATACAACTACGATTGGGTTCCATGATCCGTGGTTCCATGTACATCTCATACATGCCACTCGTGGAACCTTGCAACAACAACCTATCTACACCTTTCAACTTCAAACTAACTTTTACACTTCCAAGGTGTTACACCTATTACACCCTACATTATTTAATAGTGTATTTTAAAGATATATATGCGCCCAACTGGACCACTTACTCAATCAATCATAAGTGATTGTCTCACACGAGTCATTTAATTCATTTAAGTAGTTAAATCAGTCAATTAGTTTAATTAATTGATTTTAAGAAATATATTTTAAGAGGTCAAAAAAGGGAAATTTGTATTTGATTGTCGACCTTCCTCTTTCCCAAACCTTTTTCATCTACCAAATCTGTCAAAGTGACTCATTTTTCTACACTTTTCTCAATCGTGTTTCTAAATTTCTTGTGGTAACGTGGATGTGTGATCTTGATAGCATGACTAAAATCGTGCATGTGTTATTGTTCTGGTGTCCCTTCACCTATATTCCTGAATCAGTGACCTACATAACTTGAAGGTTAGTCCTTTTTTCGTGTCGTCTAACCTTACAATTGATTTTTTCATCAGAAATTATTTAGGATTTGATTACTATTGACATTATTCTTGATTTTGAAGTAAAAATTTTTAGGGTTTGTCGATAAATTAGGGTTTTTTACTAGTCTGAGTTCTTGTCTTATAATGGTGATTGGTTACAATATATGTTTGAGTTGTATATGGATAACAATGGTATGAGTAGATAAATTAGGGTTTTTCCTTGTCTAAATAGAATAATCCATTTCTCCCAAATTATTCGATTTGTAAGAACTGATTGTATTCTTCATTTTCTAATATTTATGTATTGTAAATGTGACATAATTTTAGGAATGGATGCTTTTGCATATATACCAATGAGTTATTAGCATGTCAGGATTTTGAATAGTAGGAGTCGAAAGCCATGATATAGGGTGGTGAAATCACTGAAATATTCGATGTGGATGTGGATAGAATATCTTACTTTGAACTAACTAATGGTATTAAAGAGTTATGGTATACTACGAGTTGCACCTTTTATGTTAGGCCAACTAGGAGTGACTTTCTATTAGATATACAAACTAATGGATATATTTTTGAATTTTCACAAAGCTCTCAAGATGGGGATATTATTGAGGTGTATGTTTGTAACATGGTTGATCAAGTAGATGGCCCAATTTGTTTTTTTGGAATACACTTCTACCAATGACAAATATTTTGGTGCTTCTAATAAAGAAGGGGACAAGGGACCCATGAAGGGGAGAGAGTTGTTCATATTAATGAAAATTGTAAGTTTGAAGCTGCAACTACTCAACCAACAACTTTTCAAAGTTCTGCAACTTCTTAGCCTGAGATTGTTTCATCTACTCAAGCATCAGATATTGCAACTGCTGAACACCAGACTATTACACCTACTCAAGCATCAACTACAACATCTGTTGAGCCTATTGTTGCTGAACCAACTCAACCAACAACTAATCCAAATTTTGAATCTGTTTTTGATGATGACATTCAAGTGCTAGACTCTGACTAGTAAATTGAAAATAGTTCAAATTCAGACCATCAAGATTTATTCAATGAATGTGATGGTGAATATAAAGTGATGTCTATGAAGAAAAACATAAACATGAGGGCTGAGAGGAGGTTATACCAAATGAGAAAAAGAAGTGAAAGAATACCAAATGACTCAGAAGAAGTTCTGATTGCTGAAGTTGGTCCAAATTTTGGTTTTGATGAGACTGATCTTGTTGATAATAAATTAGAAGGTAAAATTATTGGGGATGAGCCTGTGTATTGTAGTTTTGATGCATATAGTGTTGAAACTAATTCAGATGATGAGACAAGAAGGGATAATAGAAAGGTATTTTTGATAAAACTACTGAAAAAGGTTTTGTGGCAATTGTGCATGATTTTTTAGGGTGTGAATGACTTTAGGAACATTGTTACAAAATATTCACTTCAAAAAGGTGTCCCGTTAGAAAAGCTTACTAATGAGCCCAAAAAGGTGAGGGTCAGTATGATTAGAATCTACTATCCTAGGCATAAATGTGTCAAGACCACACGAAATTACATGTGCAATGCTAAGTTCTTATATATGCACTACAAAGTTAGAATCAGTAAACAACCAAACATTAGAATATTCAAATTTCAATAGTTGTTCAGAACAAAGTTGGGAAGACTACGACTAGGAGAGCAAGACATAGAATACTACATGAACTAATGGGTGATCATCTAAAAGAGTTTGATAGAAATTTTTACTATAGGGATGAATTGTTTAGGACCAATCTAGGTAACACTTGTGTAGTAAAAGTTAATGATTCTGAAGGTAATGATAAGCTGATTTTTTAGAGTTTCTATTTATCTTTTGGTATTTGCAGAAAAACTTTTCTTGGTGGTTATAGGAAATGTATTGGTTAAGATGTATGTTTCTTGATGGGAGTAACCAAAGGAAATTTTTTGGTTGATGTTTCTAAAGGCCAATAATCAAATGTTGTCTATTGCATGGGATGCAGTAGAGTATGAGAATAAAATATACATGGACATAATTATTTAAATTGTTGATAGATGACTTGTGATTAGGTGATGGAAGAGATTACACACTCATTTTAGATATGCAATATGTTTTTTTGTTAATTTACTTATGTTTAATGCATTATTTTTGTTACTGCAATAGTGATGTCTTTGTTCATTGTAGAGGCTTAGAGAAATAGCCATGAATCTTTATCAGAGGTGGATCATAAGATGTATGTAAGACACATCCTTGATAACTGAGAAAAACATTGGATAGGTTTGAAAAAAAGGAATCAATTTTGGAAATGTGCAAGAAACACCTTTGAGGGAGAATTGAAGGCAAATTCGGCTAAAATGATTAGACTAAGACATTTCCCTCTATTTCAAGAAACGTGATTACCCAACATTTCTCCAATGGCATTGAGAGTACTAGAAAAAACATAGAAAAGCCAATGAGATTTCATATTGATTTCAATGGAGAGAGAGAGGCTTTGAAATTTTTGATGAATATGTCCATACTATTGATATGAAAAGTAGGACATGTAATTGTAGATCAGGGATGTTCAAGGGAATATCATGTCCACATGTCATTGCTGGTATTCTTTACTAGAAATGGAAACCAATTAACGATGTTGATAATTGCTACAGTAAAAAGACTTATCTAAGAACCTGTTGTCATTACCTTCAACAAGTGACCAACATGAAAATGTGGCCTGATTCAAGAAATCGTCATGTGGAATCTCTAGTTGTTAAGTATATGCCATAAAGGCCATAAAAAATTAGAAAAAAAGAGTTTAGGAGTCATAAAAGTCTGGAAAATTATTAAAGAAATGTGTTTACATAACTTGTAGCACCTATCAGGGAAAAAATCACAACAAAAGGAGTTGTCTTTAAAGTTTTGTATTTTACATGTTATCTCTTATTCATGGTTTAAATTTGAGTTATGTTGTTGTTGGACCAAGTAATGAAGTTGGTACTTCTAGGCACTTCCTAGACCTAGGGGTAGGCCAAAGAAGACACCTACTCTCTAGGGGGAATGCCAAAAACAAATGTTAATCCTGATGCACCCCTAAAGCTAGGGGAAGGCCAAGAAAAACAGCAAACAAGTTAAGGAATAATGATTTTGATGTTGAAGCAGCTGCAAAGGGCAGAGGAAAGACTCGTGAACCCGTTGCAACATCAACTATAGAAAGAGGTATGACTTTTGAACTTGTTGCAGCACTAGAAAGAGATATGGAAAGAGTTGTTGTTATAACCACTTCCTCACCTGCAAGAGAAAGAGACATAAATATTGGAAGGGCTATTACAACACCCGTAAGAGGAAGAGGCATATGCACTGAAAGGACTTCTACAACACTTGTAAGAGGAAGAGTTATAGGCATTGTAAGAGATTTTACAACACCTGTTAGAGGAAGAGGCATAGGCATTAGAAGGGCTTCTACAACCACTTCCTCACCAGCAAGAGGATGAGGTATGAGAAGGGGTGATGCAACTATTTAAGTACCAGGAAGAGACAAGATGTAACACCCCTTATCCGAAAAAGGGAACTTAGCAACTTTAGGAATTTCAGGTGTCACCCACAAGGGGGCCAACCACACCCTGAGGTTAGACCCACACCCCGTGGGTGGAGTTCGTAGATGACCACCCTAGAGAATCTGCCTAAGGCAGTGACCACAAGCAGGGTCCACGCCTCCTCGTGATTGGGGTCGTAGGTCCAAGCCCAAATTCCGGTGTCTCTGACCCAAACCACGCTTGACCAGGACATACCATAGGTCCATCCACAGTCCGTCAGCGTGGTCTCGTGGGTGGGAAAATGGGGCAGTTTTGGTGGTTAAGTTTAGGGGTACTTTGGGGTTTTTTGGTTTTAATTAGGATTAAGTGGTGTCATTTTACCCTAGTCTAGACCACCTATATAAGTACTTTAGACCCCTAAATTAATTCATTGTAAGTCATTATTTCAAGACCCCAAAATAAACCCAAATTCTCTCTCAAATATTCTCTCTAGAAAGTGAAGAAGAAGAAGAAGAAGAGAATCAAGCTAGGTCAAGTCAATTCTCCATTGTTTCAAGCTTGGTAGGCTTTGTAATCAAGGTATTATGGCTTATTCATTCATGGATTCCTTTCATCCATGAAGCCCCAATGTTTTCCCTAATTTAGAAGAAGAATTCACCAAGTAAAACTAGGGTTTCTTTTAATGTTATGGGTTATGGTCCAATAGAGTGGATTATAATTGTTTTTGATAGAATTGCATGGTTTTAGTATGATTATACATGTATTCATGCTTAACCTATGATTTTAAGGTGTAATTGATATAGTTCGTTTAATTCCATGAGAGGGGAAATTGAGGGCTTAAATGTGATCTTCTAAGATTGATGAATTACTTTATGGACTGCTTGAGATTAGATCACATAGATATGGATTGCTTAAGAGTAAAGCACATAGACATGAATTGAATTATATTAAAGCTTATATGATGAATTATGGTTGGTAGTGCTTGATATTGAGCCTATATGATGATATATGATTAGAATTGCTTAAGGAATGAAGCATGTGATTAGAACGTCTTAAGAACTAGGCCTATGTGATGATCGTGAGAAGTATTCCTTTGAGAGTAAGGCTAATATGATGAACTATGAATGTTAAGGACTTGAGAGTGAAACTTATATGTATGTTGATTGTATATAGTATTGTTGTGGAAGGCTTACCCACATGATCTATATTATTAATGTATGCATGTTCTTGTAGAATATATGTAAATGCTTTAAGAATTCTTTGAGAGTAAGGTGTCAATGATTATGCTAATTTTGTTGTGATGATTGAAAAGACATTCTCATAAACACATAATGAACATGATGTGAAACGTTTTCTCACCTAAAATGAATCTAAGAGTAAAAGTGATCATGGATGGTGATGTGCTCACACATGATCTAATAAGCCTTCCTAGTTAACTAAGACATGCTTGAAGATAGTATCTCGTAAGTTTTAAAAGGTTTCATGTATGAATTATGTTAGCTTGAAGTAGTGATGAGATATCCCTTCATGAATAGCTTGACTTGGTAAGACAAGACCATCCATGGTAACTTGAGATAGTAGAACTCATGGATAGCCTTGGATTGAGAAATCATACCCTTCCAATGTTGCCTGGACTAGCATAATATAATGCTTGCGTGATCGCTTTACTTGGTGAGGCCACATCATTTCATGATAGCTTGGATTGAGCAATACGACCCTTCCTTGAGTAGCTTGGACTTGCATGAGAGTGTGCTTTCCATGATAGCTTGGTCTAGCATAGTAAGATGATTTTCCTTGATAGCCTTGAATTGGTAAATTGTAACCATTCATGAGTGATGTTATGTTGTGGACTAATAGAGAAATACTCTTCTATGATTACTATGAATATAAGGGCCAAGTCCCTAATCTAAGTAGCATGTTTATGATGAATCAAGATTACTTGAATGAAGAATTGTAAGTATGTTTCAATATGAGATTTTCTTGTATGATGTTAGATTAGCTTGGATTGTATCTATAGTTTCCTTCCTTGATATGTTTGACTTAAGGTGAATGTTCCCTTTTCTATGAGAAATACGATAAGGATGATATCAAAAGATGATGAATATGAATGACGACCTAAATGGTTTTCTTAGGATGGGTGAGATATATGAGGTCTTATTCATGCATTGCACAAGCATGCTTTGAGGGTTACTATTTATGAAGTGTATTTGTTATGTCATGTTGATCTAGATGCATTGATATGCCTATGACTATGTTGTTATCCCTTATGCTTATAGTCTATGCCTTATGTTGATGTCTCTTATGATTTTGGTCTATGTCTTATGTTGACTAATGCCTATATTATGCTTATGTTGATGATTTATGCTAGCCATCATATTTAGTACTTTATTGTACTAACACATACTCTTGCCTACATTTGATAGTAGAAGCAAGCAAGTGAAGATTTGGTGAGTCCTCATAGCATCGAGGACTTGATTACCCTTTTATTTTATGTGTTTCTTTATATTAGAACTTTTGTATGGGCTGTGTCCCTAAGATTTTCATGTATTATATGGTTTGTGACAATGTTAAAGACTTCGCTTTATTTTATGAGACTTTGGTTGTATTGGAAAATATTTTAAATTTCTGCACTTTTATACTATTTTATATTATGATATGCTAAGGGGCTTGTGTGAGACTTCTCAGAGTCTTGTACGCCTTGTTACATCTAGGGGGTACCCCTGGGTCGTGACAAACTTGGTAATCAGAGCACAAGGTTTAGAATGGTTCTAAGATGTCTCAAAACCACGTCTAGTAGAGTCTTGTTCATAAGTGTGAAGCGCACCACATTTATGAATGAGAAGCTAATAGATGCTTAAGAAACTTCACTTCTTCATTCTCTAAGTTGTGCCACAGAGTTTAACTCTATTAGGTCTTTCTCATAATACATGCCTGATGGTTTTCAGGATATGTTCATTACAATGGCTAATGCTACAAGGAATGAAAAAGGCAATGTGGATCAAGAAGTTCCTCCACAAGCTCCTCCTAAAGCTCTAATTGACCTTTTAGATGGGAATATGACTCATGCGGAGTTTAGGGATACTATTCAAATGATCGCACAAGTCGCGACGGCCCAAGTCAATAGAGAGGTGGTAGCTCCCGTGAACCCAATTATGGGTACGACCGCTTCAAGAGAGGGATTTTATAAGGATGAACCCTCTGGAGTTTTATGGGTCAAAGATGGAGGAAGATCCTCAAGAGTTTATAGATGAGGTCCATAAGATGTTAGACATTATGAGAGTTACTATGGTATAGAAGGCGGAACTAACTGCTTACCAACTTAAAGGAGTTGACCAAGTGTGGTTTAATCAATGAAATGAGGCTAGAACGGATGAGATGGGTCTCATAGAGTAGGAGAGGTTCAAAAATGCTTTTCTTGATAGGTTCTTCCCTCCAGAGATGTGAGAGGCTAAGGTGCTCGAATTTATTAACCTTAGGCAAGGTAGTATGAGTGTTAAGGAATATGCCTTGAGGTTTACCCAACTATCTAAGTATGCTTCTTCAATTATGGCGGATGGTAGGGCTAAGATGAGTAAGTTTGTGTTGGGAGTATCCGATCTAGTGGTGAAATAATGTCGTATGGCTATGTTTGTTCATGATATGTATATTGCTCGTCTTATGACTCATGCTCAACAATTTGAGGAGGCAAAACTAAAGGGAGAGCTAGGGAGAAAAAGAGGTCTAGAAATGATTATGGTGATCTCATGTGAGGTCCGATGGACATGGTCGTTCTAGAAATCGACAAAGATTTTCCGGGAAAGACTACTTCAATGCTCCTAAGTATAGTGAAGATATGGTGTCTAACTCTAAACCGCAAGGAATTAGTAGTGAGCCCCTATGGCCTACTTGTGCTAAATGTGGAAAGAGACATGATGATAGATGTTTGGCCGATAGTGAGGGTTGCTTTAGTTGTGGTGAAAGTGGCCATAAGATGAGAAATTGCCCAAAGATGAAAGCTAAGGGAAGAGAGGGTAAGCAAGTTGCTCCTAGTGGTTCAGATGGGAACGCTCCAAAGAAGAATAGGTTCTATGCTCTCCAAGCTAGAGGTGAACAAGAGTGTCCCCCGGATGTGACTACCGGTATGTGTTTTATGCTATATAGATTTCGGTGTTGTTTTGTCTTTTGTGACTTGATATGCTAGACTTTGATGTTGTCTTTAGTATGAATGGGCTTCATTATTGTTATTGTTTTATTGATAGTAGAACCCTACTTAGCCATTTTGCATTTTGGGTATGTTGATAAGACTTGATGTGTAGGGTGTTTAGATAATACCTAGGTGTGGTGATTGAGTAGACTCCTATGAAAGGTAGTAGTGTAATTCACATTGGCTTAGAATCTTCTTGTGTGGTGGATGTGAAAGCTTAGTGATAACTTGTTCCGACCTTAGAATTGAAAGAAATGATGCTTAAAAAGTCTGTATAGGCTTACTCCCAAGGGGGAGATGATGTTCTTAGAATAGCAAGGTCGATGAGTGTCCTTAATGTTCATGCTTTGGTTTGTTAGAAATTCTCACCTTGAGAGGTGTAATAAGTTTGGGAGAGTTTAGTTCTCGTTTTGTAAACCCATATGAGATCTTACACCGGTAAGTCAAGAAATAGAAGAACAAGGAAGTTGTTCCATTAAAGTCTTAAGGAGTGATCTTTTATTGAGGGTTTTAGCTGAGGAAGCTATTTGAGAGGCCGAGGGCCAATAAGATGTCCCAATATCCTCATCATTTTCCTTGTATTCCTCATTTAGCATTGAGATGATGAGTTCCTCATAGTTTATTCTTTATGTGAAGTCATGTTTGTTTTAGATGTTTTCATGATTTCCTTATGTTGTGCATGTTCACGAAGAGCTTGTATTTTTGAAAGAAAATGAATTTTCATAATTGATCTTCCTCATGTTGTAGTGCATTGATGAGTTGCCTATAGACTTCATGAGATGAGTTGTGAAATATGCCTTAGCTTGGAGTTGAGATATTCCTCCTTGGATGTATGTTATGAGTATAGATTGCGTATAGTCTCCATGAGATTGTGTTGAGTACGCTTATAGCTTGGAGATGGTAAGTTCCTCCTTGAACACGAGTAAATGTTGAAAATTACTTGCATTTTAGGTTGTTACATGTAGTTCCTACCTTCATTGTGATTCATTGAACATGTTTAGCTTATAGTTGATGATTCCTCTTTGGTTGTGTGCATTTAGACGTGTTGCATGCATGATGGGTTGCCAGTTTAGAGTCGTGACCTTAAGAAGTGCCTACAACGTCATTCGAGGACGAATGTTTCCAAGGGGGGGAGATATTGTAACACCCCGTATCCGAAAGAGGGAACTTAACAACTTTAGGAATTTCAAGTGTCACCCACGAGGGGTCCAACCATTCCTCGTGGTTAGACCCATGCCCCGTGGGTGGAGTTCATGGATGACCACCCTAGAGAATCTGCCTAAGGTAGTGACCATGGGCAGGACCCACGCCTCGTGGATGGGTCCACGCCTCGTTGTTGGGGTCGTAGGTCCAAGCCCAACTTCCAGTGTCTCTGAACCCAAACCACGCTTGACCAGGACGGACCGTAGGTCCATCCACGATCAGTCAACGTGGTCTCGTGGGTGGGCAAATGGGGAAGTTTTGGTGGTTCAATTTAGGGGTACTTTGGAGTTTTTCAGTTTTAATTAGGATTAAGTGGTGTCGTTTTACCCTAATCTAGACAATCTATATAAGTACTTTAGACCCCTAAATTAAGTCATCCTAAGTCATTATTTCAAGACCCCAAAAGAAACCCAAATTCTCTCTCAAATATTCTCTCTCTAGGAGGAGGAGGAGGAGGAGAAGAAGAAGAAATAGTCAAGTCTCCATTGTTTCAAGCATGGTAGGTTTTGTAATCAAGGTATGATGGATTATTCATTCATGGATTACTTTCATCCATGAAGCCCCGCATGTTTTCCCCAATTTAGAAGAAGAATTCCACAAGTCAAACATGGTTTCTTCTAATGTTTTGGGTTATGGTCCAATAGAGTGGATTATGATTGTTTATGATCGTTTATGATATAATTGCATGTTTTTAGTATGATTATACATGTATTCATGCTTAACCTATGATTTTAAGGTGGAATTGATATAGTTCGGTTTTATGCCATGAAAGGGGAAATTGAGGGCTTAGATGTGATCTTCTAAGATTGATGAATTACTTTATGGATTGAGATTAGAGCACATAGATATGGATTGCTTAAGAGTAAAGCACATAGCCATGAATTGAATTAGATTAAATCTCATATGATGAATTATGGTTGGTAGTGCTTGAGATTGAGCCTCTATGATGATATATGATTAAAATTGATTAAGGAATGAAGCATGTGATTAGAACGTCTTAAGAACTAGGCCTATGTGATGATCATTAGAAGTATTACTTTGAGAGTAAGGCTAATATGATGAATAATGAATGTTAAGGACTTGAGAGTGAAACTTATATGTATGTTGATTGTATATAGTATTGTTGTGGAAGGCTTACCCACATGATCTATATTATGAATGTATGCATGTTCTTACAGAATCTATGTAAATGCTTTAGGAATCCTTTGAGAGTAAGGTGTCAATGATTATGCTAATGTTATTGTGATGATTGAAAGGACATTCTCATGAACACATAATGAACATGATGTAAAATATTTTCTCACCTAAAATGAATCTAAGAGTAAAAGTGATCATGGATGGTGATGTGCTCACGCATGATCTAATAAACCTTCCTAGTGAACCAAGACATGCTTGAAGATAGTATCTCGTAAGTGTTCAAAGGATATGTTAGCTTGAAGTAGTGATGAGATATCCCTTCACAAATAGCTTGACTTGGTAAGACAAGACCATGCATGGTAGCTTGAGATAGTAGAACTCATGGATAGCCTTGGATATAGAAATCATACCCTTCCAATGTAGCTTGGACTAGCATAATAGAATGCTTGCATGATAGCTTGACTTGGTGAGGCCACATCATTTCATGATAGCTTAGATTGAGCAATAGTATCCTTCCTTGAGTAGCTTGGATTTGCATGAGAGTGTGCTTTCCATGATAACTTGGTCTAGCATAGTAAGATGATTTTCCTTGATAGCCTTGAATTAGTAAATTGTAACCATTCATGAGTGATGTTATGTTGTGGACTAGTAAAGAAATACTTTTCCATGATTACTATGAATATGAGGGACAAGTCCCTAATCTAAGTAGCATATTTATGATGTATCAAGATTACTTCAAGGAAGTATTGTAAGTATGTTTCAATATGAGATTTGCTTGTATGATGTTAGCTTAGCTTGGATTGTTGCTATAGTTGCCTTCCTTGATATATTTGACTTAAAGTGAATGTTCCCTTGTCTTTGAGAAATAAGACAAGGATGAGATCAAAAGATGATGAATATGAATGAGGGCCTAAATGGTTTGCTTAACATGAGTGAGATTTATGGGGTCTTATTCATGCATTGCACAAACATGCTTTGAGGGTTACTTATGAAGTGGTTTTCTTATGTCATGTTGATCTAGATGCATTGATTATGCCTATGACTATGTTGTTATCCCTTATGCTTATAGTTTATGCCTTGTGTTGATGTCTCTTATGATTTTGGTATATGTCTTATGTTGACTAATGCCTATATTATGCTTATGTTGATGATTTATGCTAGCCATCATATTTAGTACTTTATTGTACTAACGCATACTCTTGCCTATATTCTTATCAAATGTAGGGTTTGGTGATATTGACTTCCATTCTCGTGGCTAGAATCTTAGTAGAAGCAAGCAAATGAAGGTTTGGTGAGTCCTCATAGCATCGAGGACTTGATCACTCTTTTCTTTTATGTCTTTCTTTATATTAGAACGTTTTTATGGGTTGTGTCCCTAAGACTTTCATGTATCATATGGTTTGAGACAATGTTAAAGACTTCCTTCATTTTATGAGACTTTGGTTGTATTGGAAAATGTTTTAAATTTTTGCACTTTTATACTATCTTATGTTATGATATGCTAAGGGGTTTGTGTGAGACTTCTCGTAGTCTTGTACGCCTTGTTACATCTAGGGGGTACCCCAGGGTCGTGACATAAGATTTTGAAAATACATGTAAGTGCTATAGGAATGCCAAAAAGGGCATCTTAATAAGTGGTTTGAAAATTCAACAAGTTACTTGAAATGATGAGGGATGAGATAAGAGTGAATAAAAGACATAAAATAACTTATTCACAATCCAAGGAACAATGGAAGTAGTGTTAAGATGTTAATAGTTTTTTGAGATTAAAGCCGATATAACATTGTTAATTGGGCAAGTTGTTTCACCATACAATGTAATATAATTTAACAAGGCTATATGTTTTGAACCTGTGATGGTCCACTTGAACATCTATATTAACTTGATGCCCTAATTTTGTATGAACCAACTTATTTGCTATTATTATTGAATGCTTCTATTATTTGTGCTTATCATTTATGTAAACCGTTTGTGCTAACAACTTATGTTAACCGTTTGTGCTAATAGTTTGTGTCAACAAATTTGTGTTTACACTCTGTGTTTGTACTTTGTGTTTGCACTTTGTGTTCATCTATTGATTCAAACAATCAGTAAAAACATAGAAACAAGGATCTTGCATCCAACACAAAATCAAGTTCAATAATTTCAACCATACAAACTAGCAAACATAAAAAATTTCAAACTTACATCAACCCAAAGAAATGCTTCAACTAGATATTTTGATCCAAACAACAACATACATGATCAAGTGACACAACATGAAAATTCTATTGAGACTACAATAGTTACTCTTTTTCTTCTTCACCTCAATCAGTTTCTCTATTGCATTTTTCATCAACTCAACCTCTTCATGGCCCTTGAAATAAAACACTCCTTCCACCTCTTTCACACTACATTGTTCTTTCAACTAGGTATATACAGGTTGAGCTTCCATGTTTGTAATTTCTCTATCGTTGTAGCCCATGAATGCTTCCATCTTCTTCATTTTCTTCACATTTGCAAGTAATAGTTCATTCATGTCCTTCATTTTCTTCACCATCTTTGGAATGATGAACTTAGATCGTTCATTAACCACATCATTTCTTCAATAAAAATATTTACACTTTTTTGATCCATAGTATGGGTAAGATCAAAATCTTCTATCCAAATTATTATCGGAACAAGAAGTTTTCAAAGAGAGCATCAAATCGTGAAAGCATCACACTTCATCATTCAATTTTGGATCATCCTTATCAAAACAAATGCTATTCAATTCAATTTTACCTCTTCCATGGCTAACCCTAACAAAAAAAGAAATTAGAAATCAGAGAAAAAAAATTAGAAGCTCTAATTAAAAATCGAACAAATAATACAAACAGAGCAATAAAAAATTAAAGAGAATAATTCGTTAAAGCTTACCTCTTTGAGCCATAATGGTGATTTGTCTTTGAGTGAAAAACGCTACGGGGAAGAAGAATTAGGTAAAGAGGTAAAAAGAAGTGAGTCTAAATTGTATTAATTTAACCTTCATCAATATGTGACAGTTAATCACAGACTCATAAAGTATTATTTTGTGCCCTACGCGCTTATTGTACGTGTATTCACACATTTTGTCCAATCGGGTGCATATATACCTTTAAAATACACTTTTAAATAGTTAATGGGGTAATAGGTCCTGCCCAAAGTTTGAGATTGTTACAATAATTTTCTTATAAGTTTAGACATATTTCGAACCATTTTCCCTTATAAAAAATCACATAAATAATATATTTAATATCCTAATTTATAATATATAAATAAATTATTTTTATTTATAAAATATAGGTTTTAATTATAAAAATATAATAATTTATTTTGACATATTTTTTGGCTGAAATTTTGGGATTTAAGCGGATTTTTGAGAGTGAGGATTAATTATTTATTTTTTTAGTTTTCCACTTGCAATGATTCTTTATAGTATGTTAAAACAAATTAAATCTTTTTCTCTCTCTTCACTTTTTTTTGTGTGAATATTTTCTCTCTTCACTTATTCTGTTTTTTTTGTTTTCCACCTGGTGTGGTATGTGTCACGCCCCGAGCCTACACCCTGGACGTGGCCGGCACTCGAAGACCATTGATGGCCCCCAAGAGAACCCTTGGCCTGACTTTCTTAACTCAGCGGAAACCTAACTCAACAGCATAACTTAATGCAATGAAAGGTTTTAAAACAACCCAACTGATAGAATCTGGCCAAAAAGGCAACTCGAGTCTCAAAATAGAATATTTACATATATACATGCATGAGAGACTCAAAACTAACTGACTGACTGTCTAACTATCTATGAAGCCTCTATAATACTGAGATGGATGTTGGGACAGACCCCATAACACCCTAATAAAACAAAACTAGGAACACAAAATAACCGAGTCCTCCGGAAGCAAAGAGGCTCACCACTGACTCTGAAGTGTTCAACTGGATCAACGACGTGCTGGATGCTGATCCGAGGTACCTGTGTCTGCATCATAATAAGATGTAGGCCAACTCGCATCAGTACATAGAACGTACGAGTATGCGAGCTGGAACTGAACCACAACTTAAGCTTGAATGGAGTACAAGAGAACACTTACCTTGACTCTGCTCAACTCATGAACAACTTAACTCAAATATATAAAGCAATAAGACACATGCAATATATAAAGCTTGTAAAACAGTATAAACAACTTAGCTTGTTAATGATAAAACAATAACGACTCAACTTTGCTTATATAAAAGTAATATAACTTTTGTGGGAGGTTCTTTAACCGACAACCACAACTATGAGCCCTAGTGATGATACAACGTTTTACCTCACGTTGCCCAAGGACCATCCTATACCTTGCCGTGATATAGGACCTTACTTTTGCTTAGTGGA
>JAJOOO010022918.1:0-18428 GCA_029582685.1 Solanum piurae | reverse complement strand
TCATAAATGTCATGACTTTTACTCTTTTCATATTTTAATGTAATTAAATTCAATGTAACTTATGTTTTAAATATTAATAATTATTGTTTTGCTACTTATTTTTTAATACCAAACAATATTGCATTGATTACTATATTTTCCTAACAAAAACGTGATACAAGGAAGCACAAAGAAATTTTATTAAAAGACATTTTTTTTCAAATTTTTTTATTTTAATTCTAATATAAGGAAAAAAATTCAAAAATCTGAGAAAAAAGATAACATTAATGATATAAGAAATTTGAAAGTTTTAAAAAGAGATTAATGAGAGAAAATTAATAACATTGATAATGAAAGAAATTAAATATCCTCTTAATTAGAAGATCAGTCTTTCCTTTTTCTCCTCATTTAATAATTTCTTAAGTAATTGAGTATTTTTTATTTATCCATATATTTTACCATTTGATTTATTTTCCCTTATTCTATATCAAGTTCGAAAAATTATGAAACAAATCATGAATTTTACTCTTTTCATATTTTAATGTAATTAAATTCAATGTAACTTATGTTTTAAATACCAATAATTATTGTTTTGCTACTTATTTTTGAATACCAATCAATATTGCATTGATTACTATATTTTCCTAACAAAAGTGTGATACAAGGAAGCACAAAGAAATTTTATTAAAAGACATTTTTTTTCAACATTTTTTATTTTAATTCTAATATATAAGGAAAAAAATTTCAAAAATATGAGAAAAAAGGTAACATTAGTGATGTAAGAAATTTGAATGTTTTAAAAAAGAGATTAATGAGAGAAAATTAATAACATTTATAACGAAAGGAATTAAATATCCTCTTAATTAGAAGATCATTCTTTCCTTTTTCTCCCCATTTTAATAATTTCTTAAGTAATATTTTTTACCATTTGATTTATTTTTCGTTATTCTATATCAATTTCGGAAAATTATGAAACAAATTAAGATTATATATGGAACAATAAAATAAACTAAAAAATAAAAATAAAATAAAATATATATATAATTAATATAATTGGCAAATGACAACTTTCTTAATCCAAATTTTCTCAAAATTTAGAATATCATTCTTTCCTTTTTATCTGCACAACATTTTAAGAACTTTTTAAATGATATTTTTTACCATTGATTAATTTGTCATTATTGTATATCAATTTTGTGAAAGAAGATATGAACAAATTAAGACTATATATAGAACAATTAAGATGAACTGAAAATAGAAAATAATAATAATGATAATACAGCTTCCGCGTTAATATATATATCCAATATTTATTTTCTCCCATACATAATCTGTAATTACACTAAAAATAATATAAATGGCAAATGACAACGTTCTCAACCCAAATTTCCTCTTAATTAGAACATCATTCTATCCCTTTTTTCTCCTCATTTATAGAATTTTTTAAATAATATTTCTTGCCATTTGATTAATTTTTCATTATTCCATATCAATTTAGGGAAATTATGAAACAAATTATGATTAATATGAAACAATTAAAATGAAATAAAAATAGAAAAGTAGAAAATATAAAAGAAAATAAAACAACCAAATTGTAAAATTCAAAGTTTGGTCATTATTATATTATCTTTTTCGTCCATTTTTTTCTCCCACGTTAACAGAAGATAACTCCTTTTTCCCCCTCCTTACAACATTATAAGAATTCTCTAAGTAATATTTCTTTCCATTCCAATTTTTCATTTTCTATATCAATTTAAGGAAATTCAATTTGAAATTAATTAATACTATATAGGGAACAAACTAAATGAATCATTAATTGCAAATTAAACTTAAATTTCAATCATATTATATGCATCTTTTTCTTTTTCATTTTCTTCTGTCATTTTAGTCTCTATATATTGCTTACTCCCAAACTATCATTTATATTGATTTTATTTTATCTTCTTCTAATTTTATGAAAAACATCTTATACTCAATTTTCTTTCTAAAATATTTCATCATTTTCTTCTATAATAAAACAAAGATAGAAGATAGAAGGAAAAAATTACATTCTTATAATAAGAGTCTATGTTTACAAAATATATAAATTACTTGTGACTTCAGGATATAACTTTTACAAGTGTTTTGAATTTCGTTAAACTTCATTGACCAGTTAGTCATGCTTTGCCGCAATCCACCACTTCGACGGTCATCAACTCCAAAAATACTCTATGATCAACCTCCTCACCAATGATGTTTATGTAACATTCAACAAATATTCCGTAACTTCATGCCCATATATATAGCTGGTGTTTTGTGTCTTGGATGGTAAATGAGTGTGTTGATAATTAACATGATAAGAGAAACATTTAGGACATGGTTCCTTAATTTAATCTTGTACGCTATCTATTTATGCAAAACAAAGATGTAGAATACATGTTATGTTGTATGTCTGTTTATATAGTTTATATAGTATTCAAAAGTTAATGGTGAAAAACTTTTCAAATTCTATAATTAAGTGAAGGAATAAAATGTCTTAAATATTGTAATTAAGTGATGCATATACAAAAATATAAATGAAAGAATTTTTGAAAAAGAAAAATGCATTTTATTGTGAAGAATTGATAACTAAAGCTTTTATGTTTATGCTTTAATGAGGAGAAAATTAAATACTATGTTTTAATGTATGTAAAAACTTGAAGTAATATTTTATGTCTTTTAAAGTGAAGAAAAATCTCAAAAAAACCACAAAAAAAGAAAAATAAAATTTCAGTCCTTAAAGAGAGCCACGTCACCGTTTTGATGTTTCTGCTATATATATATATATATATATATAGATTTGTTGCTCTTTACTAATGGGTAGTTGCATATCAATTTTTATACACTTTTTAAACACCAATAAAAGATATAGTAATTTTAAATTTGTTGGGGTATCAAATTTCATACATATTTCATACAGTAAAAAATTTATACATACTATAATAATTTATACAAATTTTTATACACTTTTTAATACTAATAAAATATATAATAGTTCTCTAATTTATTGAAATATCAAATTTCATACATATTTCATACCGTAAGATATTTATACATACTAAACTAAACTTACTAATTGATACCAATTTATATGCATTCTAAACATCAATAAAGATAATATTCCATAAATTTTGTTGAGGTATCAAATTTCATACCTATTTCATATAATAAAATGTTTATACATACTAAACTAAATTTTACTAATTGATACCAATTTTTATACAATTTCTAAAAGTTAATAAAAAATATAATAGTCCATAAATTTGATGGAGTATCAAATTTCATACATATTTCATACAGTAAGATACTAATACATACTATACTAAACCTAATAATTGATACCACTTTTAATTCATTTTTTAAACACTAATAAAAGATGTATAATAATTCACAAATTTGTTGAAATATCAAAATTTCCTACCTATTTCATACTGTAAAATATTTATACAAACTAAACACAAATTATTAATTGATATCATTTATATACACTTCTAAACATCAATAGAGTATAATAATCCATAAATTTTGTTGAGGTATCAAATTTCATACCTCTACTGTAAAATGTTTATACATACTAAACTAAATTTTACTAATTGATATCATTTATATACACTTCTAAACATCAATAAAGAGTAATATTCCATAAAATTTGTTGAGGTATCAAATTTCATACCTATTTCGTACTGTAAAATGTTGATACATACTAAACTAAACTCTACTAATTGATACCAATTTGTATACACTTTCTAAACATCAATAAAAAGTATAATAGTCCACAAATTTATTGGGACATCAAATTTTATACATATTTCATACAATAAAATGTTTACATACTAAACTAAACTTACTAATTGATTTTAATTTTTATACACTTTTCAGACACTAATATTATTGCAAATTGATACCTAGAGTTAACTACCTTACCATTTTATAAACAAAAAATGTAATCAGTAGAATCAAAATCGCCACATACACACTGCATCATAATCGTTACATAATCACTTATGAAGTTTCTCCTTCACAACATTCTTCGATCTCTAATGTTGCATTTTTTTTTTATGTTTGATTTCAATAAAAGTTGTGATGTTCACTGCCACAATGAGGAGGTACACATTGACATCAATGCGCTGGAGCTGAGAGATGTCCATCTCTGTTTTGATTACTCTACGAGCAAATATGATGATGAAGTGGTTGTAAACTAGTGCTAAGATCATTATGAACATGACAAGAAAAATGGACAGTGAAGATGATCGATGGATTTTTAAAGAACATACATTTGTATTCATAGATGTTGTTTGCTGGATAAAGAATGTTGAGAGTTGAGCAAAACAACAGTCGAGAGATAGAGATGTGTATGATAGTGATAGAATCATTTCGGGAAGAAAGTGGAGAGATATTTGGGGAGATTTATTTCCTTTCTGAAAATATTATCCTCAATCCCTAGAATGTGGTAACATAATTGTATAATTATCAGTTATTTAAATAAAGAAAAAGAAAATGACTCCCTTTTTTCTCCTTAAATCGGTAACTACCATAAAAAATACTTAAATTTAATATAAAATTATCCTAATTGTTCAAACTTATAATTAAACTATTATTTGAAATAATTATTAAAAAGTATATTTATGACTAGTAATATAAAGTCTTTAACACATATGTTTAAATACATATGTGATGTGATTTTTTCAAATATAAAATATAAATGATATATTAAATTGGATGTTTTAAGTTAGAAGTATTATGATAATTTAACATTCAAGTTAGGAAGTTCATGCTTTTAACTTAATATAGATATAGATAAAGATAGATTGATAGATATAAAAGTTGATGGATGGATGGATGGATGGATAGATAGATAGATAGATATTTGACTTGTCTTTCCTGATAAATGATGTTTGTTGAACTCATTCAATATATTTCTTTAGATGCGCTATTACCTCTATAGTGTGCTATGACTGACAATGTAACACCTAAGATTTTGAACCTACGAACACTTAGCATTAGCATAAAACCAGCCTAAAATTTCAATATCAGATTTACACGATCGGCATCTATAAGTTGTAATTGTTTTTATTTCCTCTATTTTTTCCAGCTGGTGCCCTCAAGAATAACAAACATGTGACTTGGTTTGTTTATAATTTTTTAGTTGTTATTTTTTTCTTTCAAAAATAATGTATTTCAAAATATTTTTAATTTATTAAATATGATTAAAAAAACTTTATAAAAATTTAATGAGATCATTTTTTGATTTACTAGCTCTAGAATAATCAAGGAACACACATTTGAGATACAAGGGGTTGATATCTTTCACATAATTAATTTATTATGGCATATTTAGGGGTGTTTATGGACAATGGACATGGAAGAACAAGAAAAACTAGATGTTACTAGCTAAAGAATGAATAATAGGCCAACAAATTGAGTATCTTATACTTTGCATTCACATGTACCAAACAATAAAGAAAGTGATAATTGACTAATACATGAAAAACATTCAATATTTAGAAGCCAATTATATCAAAGAACAAATATTATAATTAAAAATATGTAGAAGATAAAATTCATTAAAGAGTAAGAATTTTATAATCTTTCAAGTTCTTAATATATGTGACAATATCAAATTTCTAATATTCGGATATTAGAAAATGATCATTTATAATCTTAATGATGTCATGAATTACCGCATAAAGTGCTGATAAGTTATCTAGTAAATTAAGAAAATGTTGTTGTTAGAATTAGGGGTGTGCATAGGTCAATTCTGTTTTATATATTATCGGTTTGGTTTATCGATTTTTAATTTTTAAATATGCTAACCCAATAAAAAACTAATAAGATATTTTTATTGGTTTTAGTCGATATCAGTTCGGTTTTCGGTTTACCCAATAAGAAAATGTCCATAAAATATTAAATGACTTCTCACTTCTCTAAATGCTTTGATATAGTGAAACAAGAAAGATAATGAGAAATTGCATCAATAAGAAAAAATATTGTACGGAGGCTATAATTACATGTCACCGCCAAAACATATATAGAATTTATGATATTAATATGTAACGACCTAATTTCGTCGTTACGGAAAATCCAATGGGGAAAAGAATTGGGGTCATAAAACTTTTTGGTAGTAACTTAAAATTTTCTAACCTAGTCCAGATTTGGACGAAATCGGAGTCAGTGAGTTCTAGGAAAATCAGGTAACGAATGAGAGATATAATTATGAATTTGATCACATGAATATATAGATAGAGGGTTAAGGAACCCGTACGACTTTACAGAATCGAATTCGGGCGAGTAGAACTCCCGAAACTGATCTTAGCGTGATCAGATAGTTTCTGATTGTCATGGGTTGAAGGTGTGTTGTGAAATGGAGGTTTGGAACTCTTAATTTGACTCTCTGAATCCGTGCAAGCCGCCAGGGTGGGATTTATCCAGCTAAGGTGGGGACACTGTAGCGGGATAGGGTCCGCCACAGCGGGACATACGCGACTTAAGTCGGAAATAAACCCCAAAAATGTCATTATTCTGCAAACTTTGTTCTTAAGAGTTAGGAGACGATCCTAGGCGATTTCTTGATAGTTTTCCACCACTTTTTGTGCAAAAGGTAAGATTCCTACTCCCCTAATCCATTTTCGATCCGTAGAACTTAGATTCTTGGTTATTAATTATTGGGGGAGGGTTTTTGAACTGAATTGGATGGTGAGAAAAAGCCCTATCTGCACCTTATGATCATGGGACTGGTCTTGGGTTATTGAATTTGTCGTAATCCGGATAATTAGGCCTCGTTTATTGATCTTTACGGTATATTAATTGTTTGTAGACCAAGAACAAGCGGAAAGAATCCGGAAAGGGAAGAATCAAGTTTCTTAGAAGGATTCAAGCTCTGTTCGAGGTAGGTGATGGTTTGATTTCTTGTTTGCGTGATAAATGTTGGTGATTACTTCATTGTGATACATTTATGTACTTGAATGAAGCATTGTGATCAAACCTAATGAAAGGAGAACAGATGATTAAATGTATGCCATGATTTAATACTTGATTGTATGATTTTGAGAATGTACATATGAGTGTAATTGTGATTGTGGTTGTGTTGAATGGATCGGGTGTCACGTTCCGACATACTAACTTGAACCGGATGCCACATTCCAGCGCATCTATGGGATCGGGTGTCACATCTGGCACACTAATTGGGATCGGGTACCACATTCCGATAAACTAACAGTTTGGGTATGAGTTTCATGAGAGGACCATTCAATTATCATAACTACTTGTTAAGGAGAATGTGGAATTATGAGTTGTTCATGATTGATAATCGGCATATGTGTTTAGATTTTGTGCATGTCATGTTTACCTTGTTGTGATTATTGATATATGTTGTGCTTACTTGGGAATAGCTGTGTGATCCTACCAATACACTGTAGTTGTGTACTGATACTGCACTTGCTCTTTCTTTGTTGAGTACATGGCATCTTCAGGCGGCTACTGACAGACCTCGCTTAGGAGATCAGTGATTGACATCACTTTCAAGGGTGAGCCCGTTCTTTCAGGCTGCCATGGGTCCTCTATTGTTTAGTCCACTCTTTCGCACTTAGACTAGTACTTTAGATATTCTCTTGTTTAGTTGGGTTGCACCCATTTTCTTAGATTATTGAACATTAGAGTTTTGGTACATTGACTTTCAGGTTCTAGGGATGTTTTCCGCAATGTTTTAGTATTTAATTGTTAGTCTTACAAAGTTTATGGGAACTCCACTTTATTTTTTGCATTTTAATCTGCTTCCGTATATTTAAAAGCGTAGTTTTGGGGTTAGCTGATTAGTATTAATGGTTTTCCCACCGGAGGGTTAGGGTGGGTGCCAATCACGACGGTCTGGGTCGTGACAAAGTTGGTATCACAGCCCTAGGTTCGTTGATCTCGATGTACCAAAATGATTCTAGTAGAGTCTTACGGAACGGTACAGAGACGTCTGTACTTTTCTTCGAGAGGCTATAGGACTTTAGGAAATCTCTCTATTTTCTCTTGTCTCCTTTCGTGCTATAGCTTGATTCCAATTGGTATTTGGTGATCCAAATTGGTATCTCACCTCATTCACTCTTCAGTCCGCTGATGGTTAACACTAAGTTTAACGGTGTCAGGCCCGCATCTCCTGTCAATGAGCCAACTGAGGAATTCGTAGCGAAAAGTCGCAGTCGAGGCAAGGGTAGAGGGAGAGAAAGGGGCAGAGGCCGAGGAAGAATAGCACCCACTAGGGGTGGAGCACTGTTGAGAATGCTCCGAGAGAAGAGGTTCCTCCCATACATCATGAAGAGGTAGAAGAGAATGTGAATATTAAGGACGAGGAGGATTTTGGACAGGAAGAGGATGCACAAACTAGGAATATCGGCGTTCCTCCCTTAGACCCAGTGTTAGCTCAGCAGATCATATCTTTTCTGAAGGGATTGGTTGGACCTGGAATCCTTCCCGTAGTTCAAGCTACTCAACCCCCAACCAACCACCCTGTTACTGTTACTAGTCTCATAGGTGATGCAGCATTAGGTACGGATGCCTTCTTCCGTCCTTTTTTGGGTCGTGTGATGACTGGAGCATGAGATGTTGACTAAGTTCCTTAAATTGAAACCGTTAGTGTTCCATGGTTCTGAGAGTGAGGACGTCTATGAGTTCATCCTAGTTTGTTATGAGAGGCTTCATAAGTTGGGTATTTTCCATCAACATAGAGTATAATTCGCGACTTTCCAACTTCAGGGCGAGGCTAAGAGTGGTGGAGAGCATATGTGGAATGCAGATCGTCAACTTTACCCCCACTCACTTGTTCCCAGTTTCATGCTCTATTTTTGGAAAAGTATGTGCCCCGGACCTTGAGAGATTGTAACAAGGATGAGTTCATGGCTTTGGAGAAAGGTGGTATGACTATGGCTGCTTATGAGGCTAACTTCCATGCTTTATCTAGATATGCTACGCAATTGGTTATTACTGAGGAAGAGAGGATCCGTCTATTTGTTAAGGGACTGAATTCTGAGTTACATGTATTGTCTGTGAACATGACTTCTGCAGGAATTTTTTTTAATGAGGTAACGGATTTTATGATGAAAGTGAAAGGGGTGAGGCGTGATGGGCAGGCTAAGGCATTGGATAAGAAAGCTAAGAGCACATGTAACTTTTAGGGTTCCTACTCCTGAGGTTCAGGGAGGCCGACACTTGCAGCCTGACCAATTCAGTCCGCCATGCCCACTTGTACATGTAATTACTCGGGAACTCCACCTAAGAATTTGATTCAGGATAGCTAGGGAGCTGCACCTTCGGCGGGCAGCAAGCCATCTTTCGATTGCACTTGTTATAATTGTGGAGAACCTGTACATATGAGGAAAGATTGTCCCCACCCGCGCATATTGCATTCCGCGCAGCAATAGAGTAGAGCAATGATACCCGTGGGAAGTGGTAATAATGGTCGAGGGCATCCACAAGGTGGGCAAGGAGGAAATCAACGAGGTCGTGGAGGTCGGGAAAATGGTAAAACAATCAGAGGTATGACGCAGCCAGGCAGGAAAGTCGCCCGTCAAGACGATAGGGCTCTGTCTTATGCCTTTCCATGCAAGAGCGAGGCAGAGTCTTCTGACGCAGTGATCACATATACTATTCTTGTATGTGACTGGATGACTAATGTGTTGTTTGATCTGGGTTCTACTTATTCTTATGTGTCCGTTCAGTTTGCCTTGGAATTTGATATGATTTGTGATTTACTTGATCCCCCCATCCATGTTTCTACCCCGGTTGGAGAGTCTGTCATAGTCACCCATGTCTATCGTGCTTGTCCTATCTTGTTTATGGGTTTTCAGACTTGGGCTGATTTAGTTATTTTGGATCTGACTGACTTTGATATAACCTTAGGCATGACTTAGTTGTCCCCCTATTTTGTTGTGTTAAATTGTAACACTAAGTCTGTGACTCTAGAAATTCTTGGTAGGAAAAAGTTAGAGTGGGAAGGTGTACAAGCCTGAGCCAGTTAAGATCATATCCTCTATTCGGGCTAGGAAACTGGTGGGGCAGGGTTGTTTGGCTTATTTGGCTCATATTCGAGATGTTGAGGTTGAGTCTCCCTCTATTGAGTCTATTCCTGTGGTGTCAGAATTTAGAGAAGTGTTTCCTACTGATTTTCCTGATATGCCTCCGGATAGAGATATATATTTCTGCATTGATTTGGAACCTGGTACTCGCCCCATTTCTATCCCTCCGCATCGCATGGCTCTGGCAGAATTAAGAGAGCTTAAGGCTCAAATCCAAGAGCTTCTCGATAAAGGATTCATTCATCCTAGTGCTTCACCATGAGGTGCTCCTGTTTTGTTGGTTAAGAAAAATGATGGTAGTATGAGGATGTGCATAGACTATCGACAATTGAATAAGGTCATCATTTGAAATAAGTATCCATTGCCTCGGATAGATGATCTTTTTGACCAATTGCAGGGTACATCAGTTTTCTCTAAGATTGATTTAATGTCTAGTTACCATCAATTAAAGATTATGCCTGAGGATATACCAAAAACGGTAGTTAGGACCCACTATAGGCATTATGAGTTTCTAGTTATGTCGTTTGGGTTGACAAACGCGTCTACAACTTTCATCAGTTTGATGAATGGTGTGTTCAAACCATTCTTTGATTCGTTTGTGATAGTGTTTATTGATGACATTTTGATTTATTCGAAAAGTGAGGAAGAGCATGTCGACCATCTTCATACTGTTCTGGGTGTTCTTGGGAAACAAAAGTTGATGTAAAATTTTCTAAGTGTGAATTTTGGTTGACTTCGGTTGCCTTTTTGGGGCATGTAGTTTCAAAGGAAGGGGTAATGGTAGATCCCCAAAAGATTGAAGCGGTTAGAAATTGGGTTCGACCAAGTTATGTGACTGAAATTAGGAGTTCTGTAGGGTTTGCTAGCTATTATCGTCGATTTGTGAAGAATTTTGCTTCCATTGCCACACATATGATAAAGTTGACCAAAAAGGAGGTACCTTTTGAATGGACTGAAAAATGTGAGGAGAGCTTTCAAAGGCTCAAGACTCTCTTGACCATATCACGTATTCTAGCACTATCAGTAGAACGTAAGGATTTTATTTTTTATTGTGATGCTTCACATTTAGGCTTGGGTGCGGTGTTGATGCAGGATAAAAATGTCATAGCTTATGCATCGTGGTAGTTGAAAGTACATGAGCGAAATTACCCAACACGTGATTTGGAGCTGGCAACGGTAGTGTTTGTTCTTAAGATCTGGCGGCATTATCTTTATGGCATAAAGTGTGAGGTATTTACTGACCACCGTAGCCTGTAACATGTATTCACTCAAAAGGATCTAAATTTGAGACAACAAATGTGGATGGAGTTACTCAAAGATTATGATGTGACCATCAAGTACCATCCGGGTAAGGCTAATGTAGTGGCAGACACACTAAGCCAAAAAGCAGTGAGTATGGATAGTTTAACTTGCTTGAGTGTATCTAAACAACATTTGGCTAAGGAGATCCAAACCTTGGAATATAAGTTCATAAAGTTGGGCATCTCAGAAAGAGGAGGAAGTGTTAGCTAGCATTGAGGTTAGGGCCACCTTCATTGAGGAGATCAAGTCCAAACAGTTTGAGGATGAGAATTTGAATAAGCTTAGAAAGAAGACATTGATTGATAAAGCACAAAATATGGTTTTTGATGCGGGAAGCGTGCCCAGTTTTAAAGGAAGGATTTGTATTCCTAGAGTGGCGACTTGATTCAAAATTTATTGACAGAATCCCATGGTTCGCGGTATTCCATTCATCTGGGTATGACTAAGATGTACCGAGATTTGAAGCGAATTTATTGATGGCCTGGCATGAAGAATATATAGCGGATTTTGTGGCTAAGTGTGAAAATTGCCAACAAGTAAAATATGAGCATCAAAGGCCTGCCGATTTGCTTCAGATAATGCCAATTCTGGAATGGAAGTGGGAAAGGATAGCTATGGATTTTGTGGTTGGTCGTCCCAAGACATTGTGAAAGTATGATTCTATTTGGATAGTGGTTAACAGGTTAACTAAGTCAGCCCATTTTATTCCATTTAGAACAAAATATAATGCTCAACAATTGACTAAGGTATATGTAAAAGAGATAGTAAGGTTGCATGGGGTGCCCCTTTCTATAATCTTAGACCGTCGTACGCAATTCACATCCAAGTTTTGGGGAAAATTGCATGAAGAGTTGGGTACTCAACTCACCTTTAGCACAACGTTCCATCAGCAAACGGATGGGCAGTCAGAGAGGACTATTTAAGTGTTAGAGGACATGTTAAGAGCATGTGTGATCGACTTTGGAGGACATTGGGATAAGTTTCTATTGTTGTGTGAGTTCTCTTATAATAACAGTTACTACTCCAGCATTGATATGACACCGTTTGAGGCACTTTATGGGAGGGAATGCAGATCACACATATGAGAGTTTGAGGCTGGAGATGTGAAACCTTTGGGGGTGGATTTGGTGAATGATGCTCACGATAAGGTAAGGAGCATCCAAGCTAAGCTTCTAGCAGCACAAAGTCGACAGAAAAAGTATGCAGACCATAAGGTAAGAGACATGGCATTTCAGACTAGTGAGCAAGTTCTTCTTAAGGTGTCACCCATGAAAGTGGTGATGAGATTCGATAAGAAGAGCAAGCTTAGTCCTCGATACATTGAACCATTTGAAATTCTTGATTGTGTAGGACCAGTTGCTTATAGATTGACTTAAGATCCTAACTTATCAAGAGGTCATCCGGTATTTCATGTATCCATGTTGAAGAAGTATCATGTAGGCGGGTATTACAACATAAAATAGGACTCAGTTGTGTTAGACAAAGATCTTCAGTATGAGGAAGAACCGATTGCAATTCTTGATCCTGATGTCCAGAAGATGAGGACAAAGGAGATTAAATCCGTGAAAGTTCAATGGAAGAATTGTCCGATTAGGAAGCCACATGGGAGACCAATAAGGACATGTAAGACAAGTATCCCCAGTTATTTGACGATTCAGGTACTACTCTACCCTTACTTTAGCTAGTCTTTCCTAGTAGATCACTTGGGGACAAGTGATGGGTAAATTGTTATTTATTCTAACGACATGATTCCGTCGTTAGGGAAAAGTTAATGGAGAAAGAATTGGGGTCAGAAAACTTTTCGGTAGTAACTTAAAACTTCCTAACCTAGTCCAAATTTGGACGAAATTGGAGTCAGTGAGATCTAGGGAAATCTGGTAACGAATGAGATCTAATTATGAATTTGATCACATGAGTAGATAACTAAGATATTAAGGAACCCGTACGACTTTATGAAATCGAATTCGGGCAAGTAGAACTCCAGAAACTGATCTTAGTGTGAACGAGTAGTTTTTGATTATCATGGGTTGAATGTGTGTTGTAAAATAGGGGTTTGGAACTCTTAATTCGACTCTCTGTCTCCGTGCAAGCTGCCAGGGAGGGACCGCTGTAGCGGGATAGGGTCGCCACAGCGGGACAGACGTGACTTAAGTCAGAAATAAACCAAAAAATGTCAATATTCTGCAAACTTCATTCTTAAGAGTTAGGAGACGACCTCAGGTGATTTCTTGACAGTTTTCCACTAATTTTGGTTTCAAAGGTAATATTTCTACTCCCCTAATCTGATTTCGATTCGTAGAACTTAGATTCTTGGTTATTAATTATTGGGGAAGGGTTTTTGAACTGAATTGGATGGTGGGAAAAAAGCCCTAACTGCACCTTAGGATCATGGGATTGGTCTTGGGTTATTGGATTTGTTGTAATCTGGGTAATTAGGCCTCGTTTATTGATCCTCGCGTTATATTAATTATTTGTAGACCAAAACAAGTAGAAAGAATTCGGAGAGGGAAGAATCAAGTTTCTTAGGTGGATTCAAGCTTTGTTCGAGGTAGGTGATGGTTTGATTTCTTATTTGCGTGATATATGTTGGTGATTACTTCATTGTGATGCATGTATGTACTTGAATGAAGCATTGTGATCAAACCTAATGAAAGGAGAACGAATGATTAAATGTATGCCATGATTCAATACTTGATTGTATGATTTTGAGAATGTACATATGAGTGTAATTGTGATTGTGCTTGTGTTGAATGGATCGGGTGTCACGTTCTGACATACTAACTTGGATCGGATGCTATGTTTCGGTGCATCTATGGGATCGGGTGTCACGTCTGGCACACTAATTGGGATCGGGTACCACGTTCCGGTACACTAACAATTTGAGTATGAGTTCCATGAGAGGACTATTGAATTGCCATAACTACTTGTTAAGGAGAATGTGGAATTATGAGTTGTTCATGATTGATAATCGGTATATGTGTTTACATTATGCGCTTGTCATGATTACCTTGTTGTGATTATTGATATATGTTGTGCTTATTTAGGAATAGTCGTGTGATCCTACTAGTACACTGTGGTTGTGTACTTATACTGCACTTCCTCTTTCTTTGTTCAGTACAGAGCATCTTCAGGCGGCTACTGACAGACCTCGCTTATGAGATCAGTGATCGACATCGGATTCAAGGGTGAGCCAGTTCTTTCAGACTGTCATGGGTCCTCTATTGTTTAGTCCACTCTTTCGCACTTAGACTAGTACTTCAGATATTCTCTTGTTTAGTTGGGTTGCACCCATTTTCTTAGATTGTTGAACATTAGAGTTTTGGTACATTGACTTTCAGGTTCTAGGGGTGTTTTCCATAATATTTTAGTATTTAATTTTTAGACTTCCGGAGTTTATGGGAACTCCACTTTTTTTTCTACATTTAAATATGCTTCTGTATCTTTTAATGCGTAGTTTTGGGGTTAGCTGATTAGTATTAATGGTTCTCCCACCGAAGGGTTAGTGTGGGTGCCAATCACGACGGTCTGAATTGTGACATAATCAAATTATAGACCTTTACAAACTTACAAAAACTACGTCCTACAATTACAAACTAAAACTAAAATCAAATAGCTACAATTGCGAACCCTTATTTTAGTCTTTAGGTTTTGAGTAGTGTGAAGTGGGTAGGGTTCTGATAATTTGATATAGTTATAATGTCTAGTTATATATTAAATTATTAATATTTAATATTTAGGAAGGGTAAAGTGGTAGATTATTGGCATCTTATTGGGTTATCGGTTTACCCAATAACCCAGTAGTAAAATCGAACCAATAACCCAATAACTTAACTTACATAAATTCCATAAGGTAAAGAGTAAATTACATCCTATCCCTACTTTTTTTCTAATTACAATAATCCCTTAAAATTTGTATCTTTCGGATACATAAGTCACCATCCGGATACATTAATTTTAATACAAAAAAAATCTTTCTGTTGCGCTAAAAAGGGAATAAAATCTGAAAATTAATTAAATCCCATAAATTACGCTTATGTTTCTTCTTACTCTGAATCTTCAAGTTCATTGAAGATCCTTTCAATTTTGATTCAAGATTATCAAAAAAATTGAGATTCAAAATTCTTTCTTCTCCCAGTTCAGCGAACATCTTTTCAATTTTGATTCAAAATTATTGAATATTTTGAGATTCCAAATTATTCTCCTAATTTATTGAAGATCCTTTCAATTTTGATTCAAAATTATCGAAAAATTTGAGAAGATACATCATGAATATTTTTGCTACTTAGCATTTTACCATTTATGTATCTTGTTTAAATTGATAAGTATTGTATTTATACTAGATACGTTAAATAAATAATTGTTGTCCATAAGATATTAGATTTGAGATCGATACACTACTGTGTGGTAGTTGCTATGTAATTGATACATTTAGTATAAATTCGAATTTATGTATCATATCTAAACAAAATAGTTCATGATACATTACTATATATGTATCTCGTTTAAATTGATAAGTATTGTATTTATAATAGATACATTAAATAAGTAATTGTTGCCCATAAGATGTTAGATTTGAGATCGATACATTACCGTGTGGTAGTTGCTATGTAATTGATACATTTAGTATAAATTTTAATCTACGTATCATATGTAAAAAATTAGTGCATGATACATTACTATTATGTATCTCGTTTAAATTGATAAGTATTGTATTGTTTGCCTTGAAAGATATGTATAACTTACATAATGTATCATTTTGTAGTTGATAATAATGTATCTGATATAATAAGGTTGTGAAAGAATGATGTATATAAGCTGAAATAAAATGTATCTATAAATTTATCACAATAAATAAGAATTAAGTTATCAATTAGATATATGAACAAACACAATCCATTAAAGAAATTTGATTATTCAAAACACTAGAAAAAGAGGAAAATATTAGATTGTACGAAATTTTGGTGAAATTGAAACTAATATTAATATGAGACAATGGGAAGATTAAATAATAATACAAGAATCCTAATCAGTTGTTAGAGTCCATAACCAACTCAAATTATGGAAAATTTATAAATATTATATTAGTTATTACCAAATAATAACTACTACTATTACTTCTTCTTTTTTCTAATAAGTTTTAGTGTTGAAAATTTGAAGTTCACTTATTTTATTTTATCATAAATTTTGGAGTATTTTTAAAAATAGGTAAAAGACTCATATATATCCTTTTAAAACTTTTTTTTTGTCTAAAAATATCCTTAAACTATCGAAAAGAGACTGATTTTGAATTTCAAACGTGAATGAGAAAATAACTATCAAGATTCTGTGACTAAAAATAAAGAGATATTTGTGGAGTGAAATAAGGATGGGATAAATGTTGGTTTTGGGAGTTAGGATTTATGTATCAAGCGTTTGGGGGTAAAATAAGGGATTTTGGAAAATTTTAGAACTTGTAGGGAATTATGGAAAAAAAAAGGTGTGTATATAGGTAATTTATCCTTTTTATAAACCCATTAAAAACACAATAACTCAATAACCCAATAATCCAATAACAATTTTGTGATAGGGCATGTAGGTGACAATTTCCTTATTGCAAAAATAAAAAATATAATTAGGTCGGCTATATCGTTATATAAACAACTAAGGATGCCCTAAACCCTAACAACTGGAAAAACTTTTGTGATAGGGTATGGAGGTGACAATTGAACAGGACGAGGTGGATGAGATGATGTACACAACAACCATACGTCCATTAAATAAAAAACCCACCATAGTGGAGACTTTATGGAATGGTTCGGATTGGTCCAGTTCATCAAATTGTGCGTTAGTCAACAATTGGGTATCCAAAATAAAAAAGATTCAAGAAAAGAAGAAAGAAAAGACTCTAATCTTGAGTCTTTTTGCTGATCGTAGTGCACAATACAAGAATAACAACTTTTCATACTATGATTATAAACGCAAAATATCAAAAGCTCCCTTTGAGCTTTTACAAATTTGTGTTGATAATCATTGCCTATTCTATGACTTAGATAGGTTTGGGAAATATCCACTGTTTTTGTGGAAATTATTGTCTGATAACAAGACCATAGTAGTTGGGCTAGGGCTTGAACAAGTGGTAAAGAAGCTAGAGAATGATTATAATATGAAGATTAGCAAATGGGTGGACTTGAGGGATAAGGCTAGAGAAATGGCTACTTTTGGTGAAATTGCTAATAATTGTAGTGTGGAGAAGTTGGCTAACAAGGTATTGGGTGAAGAATGGCATGTCAACAAGCCCTCTACTATGGAATGGTTCAATTCACAAGATGATTGCCTTCTTTCTGATGAAAAGGTTAAATTTGGCTCATTGGAAACTTTTCTTGCTTATAGAATAGCCATACACTTATTGTTATAACATTGATTATTATATTTTATATAGGCATAATACATAAATTGGACCCTATACTTGGCTTCGAATTTTAAGTATGACCTCTAACTTTCAAAGTGCACAAGTAGGCACTTCAACTATACAATTCTTAAACAAAAAAATACGCGAATCCAACAGCCAAATTGTGTGATATACAAACGCTCCTACGTGGCTTATTGAGCCACTCAGTGGCTGCCACGTAATTAAAAAATTACACGTATTTTATAATTAAAAAAATAAATAAAAATACAAAAGGGTAGGGTCGTATTTTCTTTTCCCAACCCACCCCATACCAACCCCTCCACCCCCCAAAAAAATTGAAATTTATTTTAAAAAAATATTTTCAACTTCAAATTTTATTTTTTTTCACCCCTACCTCGACCCGCCCCACCCACCCCCTACCAGCCCCCCACCCCCTCAAAAAATTTAAGGTTGTTTTTAAAAAATATTTTAAACTTCAAAATTTTATTTTTTTCACCCCTACCCTTGACTCCCCCACCTCCCACCCACCCACCCACCCCCTACCAGCCCCCCCAAAAAAAATTTAAGTTTATTTTTAAAAAATATTTTCAACTTCAAAATTTCATTTTTTCACCCCTACCCTCGACCCCTCCACCCCCCATTCACCCCCTACCAGCCCCCACCCCCCAAAAAAATTTTAAGTTTAT
>JAJOOO010022917.1:0-16722 GCA_029582685.1 Solanum piurae | reverse complement strand
CCCCTGGGGGGGGTGGGTTTTTTTTTTTTTTTCATTATATATATAAAGTGGGACCATTACTTTTTAAAAAAAAATAACTTAACGCGTTTTAAAAAAAAAATCTTTTCTTTTTTTGCCACGTCATCCGTTAGGATGGTATTAAATTCACGTGAAATGAGATAAGGGGGGTAAATAATTACCCGTAAAGTTTAAGTAATAAAGTAAGTTTTCGTGCCAAGTTCAAGGTTTTTTTTATGTATTTTCCCAAGAATAAACTTTCAAATGCTAGACATACTATTCATGTTGAAAAACAAAAAAAATTCTTGTGAAATCATGATTTTAATAACATACTATCAATATTTCAATTTAAGTGTCAGATTTTTTTTTTTTATATTTAAGTAATTGTATATGTATTCATCCCTTTTGCATTGACGGTCTATCATGCTTCCTCTTCTTATTTGACTCAAATTGAACATTTATCTCATACATGATTAAAAATAGAATGTTGATTTGAAAACATACTTTAGATACAACAATTTTGATTGAAAAAAGAATGTCTATTCAACTTTCTCACGAGTAATGGGTGGGTGTATAAACTATATTAAATTATTAAATTATAATCAATGGTTGAGTGAAACATAATTTTAAAAAATTATTCAATAGTTTTAAATGATAGTCTGTTAAAGAAGTGATCAAAATTGGACCCAAATGTGGATGAGAAAGCTATTTGGGAGCCAATAAGTGGATGTATGGGTGAATTTATGTATTAAATTTGGGTCATCGGAATCTGTGGTCATCCGATTAAACTCGATATATTACTTGTATAATCACTAAAGGATATATTAAATACTAGTTGGAGGAACTCATTCTCAAAATTGGTAGATGGTTCACTGGTCTGAGGGGTTCTTTTCAACACTAAGGTCTCCAGTTTGATCCCAGCTAACACCATTTCGCATTTTCTAAGTTTCAACAATATTTTTTCTCTCTCTTTAAATTTTACCTTTTATTTTCCACACAAAGAAGCTTCAAGTCTCCAACTTCAAGTCATAAATAATCTAGGAAATCATCATTGTCAAGATTTAAGGTAAAATTCTTTTTAGTTCATGATTTCTCTTTTTAATAAACAAACTAACAAAATAAAAAAAAATTAAATACATGATTTTAATATTAGGGTTTCCTAAAAAATTTTTTTGTCATTACTTATAATAAGAAATCATCAAGAGCTAATGAATTGATTATCTCAAACTTACATATTTTGCTGATATAACTTGTAAGAAATGTGTTTTTTTAATTATTATTATTAATTTTGAAGGGTGTGATTCTTTTTTTTTTAATGTGAAAGAGGTGTGATTCCTCTTCTTTATTATGAATATGTGATTGTGAATGCAAAAGAGGTGTGAGTCCTCTTTTTTATTAGGAATGTGTGATTTTCTTATTTTTAAATGTGAAAGGGGTCTGATTCCTCTATTTTATTTAGATTTGCAAGGGTTGTGACTCCTCTGTTTTGTTTGAATTTCCAATGGTGTAATTCTCTTATTTTTTATTGTGTAAGGTATGTGATTCTCTTATTTTATTTTAAATTTGCAAGTTAAATTTGTGTCTAAGTTGAATAGTAATTTAAATTTGTAGGAACATATATCCTTGAATATCTAAATGGATAAATTCTTGATTAAGCAACCAAATTCTAGTAGCGGTCCATCCGTTAGTTCACATGTAGCTCCAGAAGCTAAAAGAGAGACAATTACACATTCTTCTTCAAATGTTGATTGTATTATTGGTGTTGGATCTTTTAAACGGGATCCCGAAGAAAGTAAACCCATCTTTGAATATGATTTCAATATACAAGATGTTGTGAGCAAACATTATATTTTGATGGTGCCTTATCAACCAAAAATTCGTGTATATCCTAAAACAACATTTGAGACTCGAAATTGCCAATTTGATCCTGAGTGGTTTAATGCTCCAAATTCTGCTTGGTTGAAATATAGCATAAATATTGATGCTAGGGGTGGGCGTTCGGTTCTTCGGTTCGGTTTAATTAAATTTTGGTTCGGTTCTTCGGTATTCGGTTTTAGAAAAGTGTGCACCATAGTTCATACCAAACTAGATCGGTTCGGTTCGGTTTTTTCTACTTCGGTTTGGTTTAGTTCGGTGTTTTTAAATCGGTTTTTCGGTGTGAATAAAAATAAAGAGGGAATATGATGAAGTGTTACGAGTTTTTCAATATGATAAATTGTTTATAGCATATATATCATGTTGCTGCTCCAGCGGCCAGCCAACAATATACGACAGAATCAGCCATCAGGAAATCAACAAACATTGAAAACATGAGGCTGTCCAGGTCTACATAGACTTGTCCAGTGTCCACACATTTAAAAAATAAAATACAACACTATCAAACTACACTATCTCTTTGGATACACGATTCAAATTTCAACACATTCAAAACATAAGGCTGAGCACATCCAACTAACATCCAACAAAATAACATCAATGCAACAAAATAAATTTGTGTAGTTGCTCCAGCGGCCAGCCAACAAAAGAACATCAATGCAACTAAATAAATCCGTGTAGCTGCTCTAGCGACCAGCCTACAAAATAACATCAATGCAAACTTTGTGTAGTTGCTGCCTGCTAAGTGCTAACATCAAGGCTCCAGTCAAAAGGCAACAACTATTTTTCTACAAGCAGTAGTTATAGCAATAGCAAACAACACTACTAGACTTTCCAAATGTTTCTAAAACATAAGTCACAAAACTTAAAACACCACAAAATAGTAAACACAGTCACAAGTCACAACGCCGTTCTTTGTTGTCTTGAACCACCACACAATGTTTTCAAAATCAAAACAAATGAGCAAGCTTTAGGAGATATGGTTGAACTTGAACTTAATAAAAAAATTAAACCAAAAGGCAGAAACTTAGTTAGAAGTCAGAATATTTCAAGATACAAAAAGATATCTTATATCAAACAAATAAAGTATTGAAACTCACCATTAATAGCAAAAGAGAAAATTGTTATCATACGTCAACAATGCAAGAATCACTTCCACTGTTTGCCATTTCTAAAGATAATTTAAACAAATGTCAAGCAACATAAATAAGTAGATTAGTTTTACAACACACAAACAATATGAAAACTCACCAAGTTCAAGTTTCTCATGATACTCCAAACTTTCTTCCACACAAATAGAATTAGGCTCTTTTCTAAGCCAATCTTGAGCACAAACAAAAGATTGCACACATTTAGGAGTCAAAGAACTTCTGAATCTATCAAGAATACGCCCATCAGTACTAACTGCACATTCTGATGCAACACTTGAAATTGGAATGGCCAATACATCACGAGCTAACTCTGAAAGAATAGGAAATCTTGGAGCATTAACTTTCCACCAACTTAAGACATCAAAATCATCATGTTCAGGCTCTTGATCTTCTTTAAGGTATCTCTCCAACTCTGACTTAGCAGCCCCACTTCCACTATTTTCCTTTTGTTTCTTCATGTGAAGCTTAGTTCTCAAAGATTTTATTCTCGAATTTTGAGAACAAGAGCTAGATGAATCAGATAAATCCGATAAACTAGATCTAGATGGAGATGATTGATATTGAGATTCTTTTGAATATTTTCTTAAATAATCTTCAAACAAAGTTTTCATATAAGCTTTCACTTGTTTATCTACTTTTTTCCATTTTCCTCCCCAAATATTTCTTCAAGTCCAAAGCTAACATACACAAATTTATTGCGAGGATCTAACACAGAAGCAATATAAATCATTGAGTTCATCTTATAAGGAGTGCCCCAATATTTCTTGAACTTCTTCGTCATCCCACCAATCATATTTTTCAAATTAAGATCTTCACTTGTAAGACACAGTTTCAAGTATACATCAAGCTCACATATATCCTCAAAATGAACACTAGATGTAACATAATGTGAACCTGAAACCTCTATTGTAAGCTCATAAATTTTTTCTAGAAATTTTACTACACTTCTCACATATGTCCAATCATCACATGCAAGTGTACCAGCAATACTTCCATATTCACAAATATGAGTAGATAGATAAATTTTAAATTGTTCATCAAAAAGATCAAATCTATCAAAGGCCTTTTCAAAGTTTTGTGCCGCTTCCAATATCAAGTAGGTAGAATTCCACCTAGTAGGCACATCTAGCGACAATGTTTTACTACAATCTATATTTTGGACTTCACAACATTTCACAAAGTTTCATGTTCTTGCCGGAGATGATCTAACATACCTCACCATTTGCCTAACCCGTTTGACAGAAATATCAATTTCCTTCAAACCTTCTTGCGCAATGAGGTTAAGTATGTGAGCCATACATCTCACATGAAGATGCTTGCCCTCCATTATGTTTGTTCCCCACATATCTAACTGCTTAGATAATTCTGTAATCATAACACTATTTGAAGAAGCATTGTCAACAGTAACAGAAAACACATTATCCAAGTTCCAATCAAGCAAGCAATTACCAATAGCCTCTGCCATTTGTTCACCCTTATGACTAGAGATGGGGCAAAAATTTAGTATTCTCTTATGCAACACCCAATTTCTGTCAATGAAATGAGCAGTCAAACACATGTAATTTATTCTTTGCATCGAGGTCCATGTGTCAGTGGTGAGGTAAATCTTTGGTTGTATTTCTCTAAAAGACTTCTTCAGATTGTATCTTAGTTCACTATAAAGTGCATAGCAATCTCTTGTTGTTGTTCTACGAGAAGGAACCCTAAATAGAGATTGGGCTTGACTCATAAACTTTTTAAAACCTTCCTTTTCTACAAAACCAAAAGGTAGGTCATCCATAATTATCATTTCAACTAAAGCCTTCCTAACTACTTCTTGTTCAAATTTCCAAAGTGGTGCACGTGCATCAGTAGACGAGAAATTTATCTTGGATTGAGAAGTAGTTTCAATAGTAGACTTATAAATAGAGCACCTTGCTAAGTGTTGGTTCAATGCAGTTGTACCATTAATGGAAGTATAGGTATGAAATTGGTGACAATACCTGCACTTCGCTCCACTCATACCATTCTCAACAACCTTATCAAAATGATTCCAAGCTTTGGATCTTGGTGTTATTTCTTTTCTTTTATTTTTAGGTTGGGTGCCAACACTGCCACTGTCAACTCAGTCATTGTCATTGCTATCACTTTTATTACTAGGTAAGTCATCACTTGAACCACCAACACCAACTCTATTGTCATTCTCCATCTGCAAAAAAAAAAAAAAAAAACTAAAGTAGTGAGCAAAAGAAAGATTCAGTCACTGCTGCCTGCTGCACTTTCTCCAAAACCCAATTCCCCTTTCATCCAAGATTCAGTTTTCCACAACATAGAAAAAGTTTTAGCATCGAAAATAGCTCAAATTTTGCAATCTTGAAGTCTATTATGGATAAATTGAATCGTTGGTTGATTATATATCATATGGCAAATTAAAGCTCTGTTTTATAGGATTTTCGAATTTCCCACTCACTCTTAAGTAACATAGAAAGTCCCAAACCAAACTAAACTAAAGAAGTTGGACCTAACTAAATGAATCTTGAAATCTTGAATCATACATAATAATCTTTTTTTACTTAAACCCTATTATACATGGAACAAGCAATAATAAAGAAATTGAAAGAAAGGGTAAATTAAAGCTCTGTTTTATAGGTTTTCGGAATCTCCCACTTACACTTAAGTAAACATAGAAAGTCCCAAACCAAACTAAACTCAAGAAGTTGGACCTAACTAAAACAAATCTTGAAATCTTGAATCATTGTAATTTCTTTTTACTTAAAGAAATTCAAGAAAAGAGCAAGACTAAAGAAATTCAAGAAAAGGGTAATGAACTTACTGGCATCAATGTCTTTGAAGTTCCACTTCCTATCACCCCCAAGATTAAATCTGAACTTATGGTTCGACGAAGAAGAAGATGAAGAAGAGGAATTGTTGGTGCAGAAAAGAGTCAAGTAACTATAAATGAAATAGACAACGATGGTCCGAGAAATACATACCATTTTTCGGCGTCGGCCGTCGGTGATGGTCTGAGGCGAGAAGAGTGAAGACTAAGACTGATCAGTGAAGTCACGGGACACGGTGGTCGGCGCTTCTCAGCTGAATACTTGAATTGAACTTTTGTTTAGTTTACTTTAGACTTTGGGGCTTTAGGGTTCACTAAATTTACTGTGTTTTGTGACTTTGTCGCTTAAAAATTGAATGGGTCGTATTATTAACTAATTAAGTAATATAATTTAAATATTTTTAAATTTATTTAATAAAATTTTGGTTCTTCGGTGCACCGTAGTTTTGGGATCCTTGCACCGAACTCCGAACCGAAGAATCGAAGTTCCAAAAATAAAGAACCGACACCGAACCAAAACACCGAAGAACCAAAATAATTCGGTTAGGTTTTTCGGATTTTTGGTATTTATGCCCACTTCTAATTGATGCTATATTTTGTTTTTGTTGTTATCTCTTCAAGAATGAATTTAAAAGTCGTGGCAATGCAGGTAAATTATTTACACAAGATGGTTTTAGAAATTGGAATCATGGTACGAAAAAAATTCGATTGCATGTTGGTGAGGTAAATAGTATTCATAACAAATATTTGAATAGGATGCTTGATTTTGCAAATCAACGTCAATAGATTCAATCTTCTCTTCACTAGCAAAGTGAAAAAACAAAAAGTGATTATCAAATTCGCTTAAATCCTTCAATCTATGTGGTGTCGTTTCTCCTAAGAATCGGATTACCATTTCGTGGTTATGATGAGAGTGAAGATTCTGATTACAAAGGTCTTTCTCTTGAACTTTTGAAATTTCATGGAGTTAATCGTCTGGATGTGGAAAAGGTAATTTCACAACATGCTCCAAAAATGATATGATAATTTATTCGACAATTCAAAAGAGATTGTGGATGCTTGTACTAAAGAAACAATTAAAGTTATCATCAAAGACTTGCATGATGATTATTTTAAAATAGTAGTTGATGAGTCAAAGGACATTTCACATAAAGAGCAAATGACACTAGTTAATGTTAACAAAAATAGAGAGTTGATTTGATAGAAAACTTTTTGAGTAGTGTTCCAAAAAATTATTGCAAAAAGTAATTTACGCTTTACTTTTGGATCACTCGCTAACCCTATCAAGACTCTATGGACAAGGTTATGATGAAGCTAATAATATGCAAGAGTAAAAAATGACCTAAAGTCTTTGATTTTACAAGATGCTCTGTCTGCACATTATATTCATTGGTTTGCTCACCGATTGCAATTGGTGCTTGTGACTCTTTCTAAAAAGCATCCAGATGTAAAGAATTTCTTTTATGTTGTCACTAATGTTTTGAATACTAATGAAACATCTTTTAAATACAGGGACTTACTTCGAGAACACCAAGTTGAGAAGTTGGATACTTAAATCTGGAGAAATTCTTACAGGGCAGGGATTAAATCAAGAACGTGGCCTCCAATGACTAGGTGATACTCGTTGGGGATCCCATTTCAAGACCTTGGAAAATTTCATGATTATATTTTCTTCAATTATTAATGTGTTTAAAGATATGAAAGAAGATTCTCCACATGATCTTGATAAACTTGCAGCAAGAACCCTAACCCTTTTAGATAAAATTTAAGAATTTGAATTTATCTTTGTGTTGCATTTGATGTTCAAAATGTTGCTTCTTACAAATGAATTGAACAAAACTTTAAAAAAAGGTCAAGATATCATCAATGTTATGGTATTACTTAATCTTTCAAAGAGAAGATCACAAACAATGAGAGAGAGTGATTTGAAGCCTTTGATGAATGAGGTGTATTCATTTTGTGGTAAACATGATATTTTGATTCCTGAAATGACTGAAGACTATCCAAGATCGAAGCGTAAGAAATCTGAAGTTTCATATTTACATCACTCTCGTGTGGAAGTGTTTTATGCAGTTATTGATTTGCAACTCGATGAGCTCAATAATCGTTTTGATGTTATGACTAGTGACTTACTCTTTGGTATGGATAATTTGAATCCAATTGATTCATTGTTAATTTTAGTAAGAGCAAAATCATGAAGTTGGCCAAATATTACAAAAGTGAGTTTGGTGATAGTTAACTTCGAGATAACAGTTATCAGCTTGACAGTTTTATTGTCTATGCTCGAAAGTGTGATAGCAAGTTTCTCAACTTGAAGGGGATTAAAGAACTTGCTATGATGATGGTACAAACAAAATTGGATCAAACTTGGTCTCTTGTTTATTTACTTGTAAAGCTGACTTTGATTTTGCTTGTTGCTACTACAAGTGTGGAAAGAGCATTTCTCCTCAATGAAGCTCATCAAAAATGATCTACTAGCATCGGTGAAGAAGTTTTGAATGGTTGTTTAGTTTGTAAGATAGAGCAAAAGATATTTGAAAATGTAATTAATAATGCTACTATAGATTGTTTTCAAAATATGAAGTCTCGCTGAGTATAATTGTAAACTGTGGTAATATAATTTTTTTATCTTTTGCTCATTGAGTTATTGTTATTATAAATTTTTAGATCTTATCTTTAAAGCTATGGTGCACCCATTTTTTTGAAATCCTGGATTCGCCTCATGGTGAATGGGGGATAATTTTGTACCATTTTCAATACTTCAAGGGTATTTTAGGCCATTTGTTGATTAGAAAATTAAAGAAAATATTCAAAAACACACCTGAAGTATCACTTTTTTGCGAATTTCTAATTTGAATTATCATATATTTGCGATTCTTACATGAACTATCACCAACTATTTATCAAAACTCACCTCGAAATTAATGAGTCAGTTACCATGTGGACGAAATTTTATGGGCAAAATAAGTTGTCAAGTGCCTTTTGGCGATTATCTTAAATACTTGGTCTAGTCATATTCAAGATGTGTTTTGATAATGGTTTGTAATAATTCAGATAAAAACACAAATATCTAATAGTTCAGATGTAAAACTAACAAAAACATGATACTTTAAACGTATTTTTTTTACAATTATCTAAAGAACAATGAAACAAATGAGACAATTATTCTAACTAAATTAAACGAGAAGGAGAGTTTCTGAGGAAACAAATTTGAAGAATCTAATTTTACAACTCTACCATTTAATTATGCCTCATCCTTTAATTTTGTACTAGAAAAAAAGTACATTTACTACAATGTACTACTAATCATTTTATTGCTTACTTAAATACCTCATAACTCTCACTCTCCTCTCCTAATTCATCATCAAAAATCAAGAATTAGGAGAGGAAAGAAAAATGAACAACGGCGGCCACATGCATGGAATGGCTATAGGGCCGCCGAGCAATGGCACAGGAGGTGGCAAGGTGATGATGAACCATCGTCACATGATGATGCACGAGGCGTTTTTCTGGGGAAAGAATACTGAGATTCTCTTCTCAAGTTGGCCTGGATACGATAATTTGGAAATGTACATTTTGGCACTTGTTGTCTTTTTCATGGCGATTTTCATCGAATTTCTCTCTCATAACAATTATATTAAAGGGGATAATAATGTTGGACTTCTTCAGACAACTTTGTATGGTTTGAGAATTGGCTTAGGTTATGTTGTTATGTTGGCTGTTATGTCTTTTAATGTTGGTGTTTTCTTGGTTGCTATTGTTGGACGCTTGTTAG
This sequence comes from Solanum piurae, assembly GCA_029582685.1. Lineage (NCBI taxonomy): Eukaryota > Viridiplantae > Streptophyta > Magnoliopsida > Solanales > Solanaceae > Solanum > Solanum piurae. Next base: position 7,106 of record JAJOOO010022917.1, on the reverse strand, counting down.
GGTTTTTTGTTTTTGGAAGTAGGGTTTTAAAGAAATCCTCATATGAGTTGTTGCTTTTGATAAATTTTATTAATGGAATACATGTATTCACATTAGTTTAATTTATCTTGTTCACTAAGTAAAATACTTTTATGCATGTTTCATTTCAATTTGTTTATCTTATTTTGATTTGACATGAAATTTAAGATTATAAGTTATAAAGTTATGTCAAATATATCTAAATGTCTTTAATTAATCCTATGATTTTAAACACATCAAATAAGAAGTAGGAATCAAAGAGTTGGCAAAAAAAAGAAGCATGTGTTCTCTTTTGAAATAGACTAAAAAGTAAAGTAGGACAATTTCAATATAAAACAAGCATTTTGGCTTATTAAGAAGATTTTCAAAGCTAAAGACTATGTGGAAGCTGCTAGTTAGACAAAATATCAATTCCAAAGATTGCACTATTTCTTAGTAAAAAAGATGTACCAATTGGTGCAAAGGGTGTTTCCAAAAAGTAAGATGGGAGAAGTTAATTTGCAATACCCCATCTGCCCCAAAAGGGTTGTTGATTGTGATGTTGATTGCTCATAGAAGGTTGTACACGAAGGATAGAAAGATCAACTGGGGAATGAGTGTTATTCCAATATGCCCTTTGTGTAAATCAGAGAATGAATCAATTTCACACCCTTTCTTTCAGTACTCTGTCTTAGCATCAGTGTGGAACAAGCAACTATAATGACTAGACATATAAGACAAGCAAAAACATGGGAAGAAGAACTTGCATTGGCGGTGGATAATTATTATGGGAATAGTGATGCATTAACAATGTATAAAATTGCCTTAACAAACTGCATCTATTATATGTGGTAAGAGAGGAATCAAATTATTTTTTAAGGAAAAAGAAGAAATGCATCGGTCCTTGTGAAGAGAATAACTCAAGATGCATATTTCAGAGTTTGTCTCAAAATAAATTAACTAAATACCTGACGATCTTGAATTACTATCCAAAGCTAAAGATGTCGGTAGATGTTTAGGAGATGGAAGGTTATGCATTGTATTCGATCCATCCATACTAGTTTCTTTTAGTCTTTTCTCTCTTTTTGAGCTTTAAACTTCTGTTTGGTAATAAAATGCTTATTTATCAAAAATATATATATAAAATAAAATAAAATAGGACAAGATAAATTGAAATGAAAAAAGTATAATATAAAATGTATTTGAGGTTGAATTAATCCATGGGTTCATAATTTGTAGTAAATTAATAAGATGATCGAGAGGTTGGTCATTAAAATGGTTCTAGGTATTAATATTCAGTGCTGGTAATTATTTTTTTAAATCATATTTAGAGTACACTTTTCATCTCAAATATTCATCGTATTTTTTACTTACATGATTTTTTTAACAAAATATTAATTAGGATTTATGTTAGAATATTTTGCCTAATTTATATATGTCATAAGATATAAACTTTTTCATTTAATATTATTCTATTTATGTGTCGTATATCATTGAGGTGTTGACAGTTTTCAAGAATAATTACTGTTAAGAAAAAAATTAAACTTCTAAAATAACAAGTATTTTAAGGCAAATATTTGTAATATGAACAATAAGTATTTTAAAATGAATGGAGTATATATAAAGAAGATTTTTGTCATATATTTGGTTTTGGAGAATTTTTCCAATCAAAATGTTGTTTTTTCAACATTCCACATAAATTAATGTTGAGAACTCCTTTTTCAATTATTAGAAAGTTCAACTCGATAGTAAATGTACTTCATTTTCAAGTACAAAACTAACATAAATGGTGGAGTTTTAAAAAAGGAGATTGGTTTTCTCTTAATTAATAATGAAGGACAATTTTTTTTTAAAAAAAATAATCCAAGTTTAAGTTTGTAACGTTAGGTCCTATTTAGTTTGTATTACTACACTTATTTCCTTTTTTTATTTTTCTTTGTAAAAATACCTTTAAAATTGTTTGATATTAATACAAAATAATTGCAATTTGACAATGTGCAATTCTAAAATTGAGTTAATATTCCAAAAGATTACTTAATTATAAGAATTTATCTAGTGAAATTATTGAACTTTATTTGATATTAATAAAATTACTTAACTTAGGCATTTGTATCAATTAAATCCTTCTTAATGAGCTTTCTTTAGTTTTACTTATTTATGGGATCCATGTTACATAACCAAAAAAAAAGATTAATTAGTTATGTCAGTATTTCTTTTAATGATAAATTTAGTTGGGTAATTTTATTAATATAAAGGTCTAAGTTCCATGGCACACTATGTATATGTGATAACTTTATACCAACATGGGTTGTGGAGCATTGGTGGGAGTGTTTCACCCTTAACCAGAGGTCTCGGATTCGAGTCCTGGGTATGGAGAAAATCTTATTGGGAGCGTCACCCCCAAATGGGCCTTACAGTGCGCAATCCGAATTTAGTTGGAGCTCCAATGGGCTCCGAACACCGAGTGGGAAACCAAACAAAAAAGAAGATAACTTTATTCATTTTTTTCATTACTTTACATTGTTTATCCTCCTTCTTATTTAAAATATAAACAATAATCGGTGCAAATATTATTGAGGGTGGGAAGGACTAGTAAATACAAATATGGATGATGATTTTCATTTCAAAGATTATTTTGTCTATTGTCATTTTATGTGTTGTTAATTGTTACCTTTCTCAAATAATAATTATAATATTTTTTTCTATATTATTGATTATTAATATATTTGTCAAATAATAATTATAATATATTTTCTATATTATTGGTTATTTATTAAAATTTATTTGTAAAATTATTGAAAGTTTTACTTTGGCATATTTTCTTAGTAATAAAATTATAAAATTGAATATACATGAGATGTACGCCTCGTAGATTCATGGGACTTACACCCTGTGTCTCGGGGCTTATGCCTCGCCCGTACTACATAAAATGTATGGCCTCACGGCCCCGTCTTTTAAAACACAGATAATAGCTTCCAAATTAATGACACATAATTTAGTGGGAATCCTAGTTGGCAATGCTTAGGTAGAAGGATTAGTTCCACGTGGCTTGCTAAATGGGTTGTTACCTCTATAAGGGTATTTCTGGTCTATTGGAATAACGACGGGGCATTTTTTGTCCCAAAATGTAATAGAGGGTATAAGTAGTCTATTTCGCATAGTTCAGGAGCAATTTTGATTCTTTATAATTTTATTAATACAAAACAAAATTTAATGACTTTACTAGATAAATCTGAAAATTGAGTGACCTTTTGAGATATTAACTCAATCTTCGAATGAAACAATTGTCAAACTACAATTATTTTGTATTAATATTATATAGTTTCTAAGTTATTTTTACGAAGGAAAAAATGGAAATAAGTGTAGTATTACAAAACTAAATAGGACTTTAACGTTACAAACTTAAACTTGGATTATTTTTTAAAAAAAAAAACTTAAAATTGTCCTTCATTATTAATTAAGGGAAAATCAATCTCCTTTTTTAAATTCTTATCATTTATGTTAATTTTGTACTTTAAAAAGAAGTACGCCTACTACAATGTACTATCAATAATTACAAGTTCCTATAAATATCAGTCTCCTTTTTTTTCTTATATAAATCTCCTTAATTCCACATACAAAAATCAAGAATTAGGGAAGAAAAAAAGAAAAAGAAAAAGAGATGAACAACGACGGCCACATGCATGGAATGGCTATGGGGCCGCCTCCACCATCATCGTCAACCATCATGAACAACGCCACTGGAGGAGGCGGGTATTAAATTTTACTTTTCTTTTACTTTATGATTTGTATTAAAAATAGAATATATATTTTTATGATGCGAGAATATTCTAGAATATTTACTTTCCTTTCAAATCTAGTAACTATAGTAATTGCAAAATTGTATTTTTTAAAATAATTAGAATCTATTATAAGTAAAAATAACATTTTTTTAAACAAAAAAATATTTTATTTAAATCTCCATGAATAATGATGTAATCTTTTATTTCGATTCAATCCAATGAACAGTATTAAAATGTCCTTTAATCTTTTGATTTTAAACATTTCATACAGCGGGATGATGATGAAGAACCACCATCACATGATGCATATGACATTTTTTTGGGGAAAGAATACTGAGATTCTCTTCTCAGGTTGGCCTGGATATGATAATTTGGGCATGTACATTTTGGCACTTGTTGTTGTCTTTTTCATGGCGATTTTCGTCGAATTTCTCTCTCATAGCAATTACATTAACAAGAGTAATGTTGATGATCATGTAACTTCTGGACTTCTTCAGACAACCTTGTATGGTTTGAGAATTGGTTTGGCTTATGTTGTTATGTTGGCTGTTATGTCTTTTAATGGTGGTGTTTTCTTGGTTGCTATTGTTGGACACTCTTTAGGGTTTATGATTTTTGGAAGTAGGATTTTTAAGAAATCATCTAGTGAGAAGAACTTGGATCTTCCTCCTATGAGTTGTAGTTGTTGATTAATTTAGTTTGTAATAGCATGTACTAGCAAATATTTATTTACAAAAGAAACATAAAGATATGTGATTTATCAATGCAGCGCATTTGAATGTTCTTACATATATATAAACTATAGTTTGCCCATTTAATTTAGTGAAATTATATAAAAGTTAGTTTTAACAAATTGTGATATATATTCATCATGTTTATAAGTAGAAGAAAAAAGTACCACCTTTCAAAATCCAAATAGTATATTCAAACAAAATTTCAACGTCAAATCAACCTTTACCTAAATTTATTGTTTCAAAATCATGATTTAAAGTTCATATCCAATGCCTACTAGTATATATGTGTAAACAAGTTTTTTGTCACAATTCTTCTCTCTTTGAGGTAGTTTTTGAGGTGTAAGTTAGATTCAATACATAATTTAATATGATATTAGAGTCGGATTCAATGTTTCTATCAACACAAATTTATTAGATAAGAATGAAAGAGTACTTATCAGTTCATCATATTCTTATTTTGCATTTTCATTTATATGCGTCTCTAATGCTTTCTTTTATGTGGCCGGTCCCATTTTTTTTAATCCCTTCCCTAGGAGTTTCCTATATTTTTGTTTTTTCGGTAATTTAAATTCATAACTTTTTGATTGAATGAAAGAATGTTTATTATCCGAACAACTCATTCACATCATGTGATTCATTTTTTTTTCCCCATTCAAACCAAATACATTTCTTAACTGAATCAAAGAAAGTTGGCACGAAACTTAAAAGTCAGTTATGGACAACAATGTTACGTTTAAGATTTGAGTTTCTTTCTATTGGCTATCATGTCATGATCAATGTGTCATTACAGAATTCTCTATGGGACAGAGGCCGAGCCAAATATTTAGTTTATCAGATTCAAATCACAATTATTTTTTTATTAAATTCTAAATAAAGTATTTATATATATCTATAAATATAGGAATTGAGCTAAAAATACTGAGTTATGTCGAATTCATAACTCTAAGGCTGGATCCTCCCCAGCTTGGGGACACCTAAATGTTGAGAAAGTCTTTTTCATAGAATTACTTGATCACCATATGTTATTAACTAATATGGATCTCCCTATAATGTTTCAAAAAATATTTTAAGTCACAAATTCATGTGTGCACCTCCATTGTGCATCACATGAGCAGGGAAGTTCTAAGGTGTAAACTTTATTTATTACTCTCATCTTTATATAATTGTGTGTATATTGTTTGTGTTTGAGACGTGAACTCCTTCTGTCTCAATTTAGGTGGTACAATTGAAATTTCAAGATTCAAACTTGTAAACTTTGATCATGAATTCGAACATATAAGCTTTAAGTTTTTAAAAATATATATAACTTATATTTGAAAACTACGAAAAAACATATTATTAATCACATACATAACAACGTATATTAAAACATGTAATACAATTCCGGTCAAAGAATAATTTTACTGACTCTCAAAATCTCAGTTGTTTATGTAAATTAGGATAAAACAATAACGATATAATAAATTTACAATAGTTTAACAAGCAAGTCGTTGTAGTATAGTGGTAAGTATTCCCGCCTGTCACGCGGGTGACCCGGGTTCGATCCCCGGCAGCGGCGCTTTATTTTTTCTTTTGAATTCTGCATTTTGTTTGTTTCTAAAATCAGCCTAGCAAACTGTTAAATCAAGGGAAAATTATGCGGATAAGTAAATATATATTAGTTAATTGGCTAACATAACTATAGTTTGAATTAATTATGGCTCACAACTTAATTTTAGCTATAATTACGTCGCATGTACTCTTTTATACATATACAAAATATATGTATAAAATTATATGACATATATACAAATACAATTAGTCTCTGTCCTCTCTCGCTTGCCTCTCTCCATTCTCTCCCAATCTCGTTCGCATCTCACCTCCCTTTTCCAATCACGCTCGCTAGATATACAAATACATATGTATATCAATTACATACATAGAATTATCTGACATATATACATATACAGTTCACCTCTCTCCTCCTTCTCCCAATCTCACTTGCTTTTCTCCTTCCTCTTCCAATCTCACTCACCATATATACATATACATATGTATACTAGTTACATATATACAATTATTTGGCAGATATACATATACAGTTTGTATCTCTCCACTCTCTGCCCTTTCTCGCTCGCCTCTCATCCCTCTCTCATATACATTATATTATTCTATATAATGTTATACATCGATCGATAATTTGAATATATGATAGACATTGCCTACAAGAAAAGTACCGGACACCGGGTGGGAAACCAAAAAAATGGTGTGTTTGATTTGAAGGATTCTCATGTTTGGTTGGTTTAAATGATTTGGAAAATATTTTCCAAATCAACTTTTGTTCCTCAAATTTAAGGAAAATGACTTCCCTTCAAAAATTAAGGAAAACAATTTCCAAAACTCTATTTCATCCTTAAATTACAATATATTTTTTCTTACCCTACCCCGTATCCAACCCTCCCATCCAAAAAAAAATTCTTATTTTATATCCCTATCCCCAAACCAGCCCGCGACCCCCTGGCTCCAAACCACCACCCCCCCCCCCCCAAAAAAAAATTGAAATTTTAAAAATTAATTTTGAAAACTATTTCAAATTTTAAGATTTCGTTTACCT
>JAJOOO010022916.1:0-41593 GCA_029582685.1 Solanum piurae | reverse complement strand
TAGATCGATCTACGGTCCGTCAATACCCCTCCGTAGCTCCACACTTAGAATCTTCAAAATCAGGTACTGGAACCCTCACAGTATCTATCTACGGATCAACAGTACGGTCCGTAGATCCATCTACGGACCGTCAATGGGCACCGTGGTTCCACACTTGGTCCGATTACCCTGATTTACCTCCATGCCTTGGCCGCTGATCTACGACCACGATCTACAGAGCGTCAATAGACCTACGGTCCGTAGATCATCTCCGTAGATGCCCTTTTCTGCATTTCTTTCAGCTGTCTCTTTAATTCCGCGCCTGAACATCTTTGCTGCAAAACATGATAAAGACACATAAAAACCCATAAAAAAAGGCCCTAGACACACACAACTTGTAAGTGAATTGTATTAGAAATATCGTAAACCCACGATATATCACCTATTGCTATCACTATCCCCAAGGTGGGTGGAACTATAGGTACTGATGCTTTCTTCCGTCCTTTGTTGGGTCTGATTATGACTGGTAATGAGCATGAGATGCTGACTAAGTTTCTAAAACTGAAGTCGCCGGTGCTCCATGGTTCTGAAAGTGAGGACCCATTTTGAGTTCATTCTAGATTGCTATGAGAGACTTCATAAGTTGGGAATTGTTCATCATCATGGAATAGAGTTTGTGACCTTCCAACTTCAAGGTGAGGCTAGGAAATGGTGGAGAGCTTATGTAGAGTGCAGATCTTCAGATTTACCCCCACTCACTTGGACCCCATTTCATCCTCTATTCTTGGAGAAGTATGTGCCCCAGTTTTTGACAGATCGTAAGAAGGATGAGTCCATGGCTTTGGAGTAAGGTGGTATGTCTGTGGCTACTTAGAGGCTAAGTTCAATGCTTTGTCGAGATTTACTACGCAATTGGTGACTACTAAGGAAGAGAGGATTGTCTGTTCATATGACCTCTGCAGGAAAAAGCTTCAATAAGGTAACATATTTTGTGAAGAAATTGGAGGGCTGAGGCGAGACGGTCAGGCTAAGGCACTGGATAAGAAAGCTAAGAATATAGGTAACTTTCAGGCTTCTTCCTTCAGAGGTGCAGGGAGGACGACACTTGCAGCCCATCCAATTCAGTCTGGTATACCCGCTCTACATGTAATTACTCGGGAACTCCACCTCAAAATTTGATTAGGATAGCCAGGGAGCCGCACATTCGGCAGGCAGCAGGCCATCTTTTGATCGCACTTGTTGTAACTGTGGCGAACCTGGGCATATGAGGAGATATTGTGCCCACCCGGTCATATTGGATTCCGCGCAGCAGCAGACTAGAGCAATGGTACCCGTGGGATATGGTAATAATGGTCGAGGGCATCCACAATATGGGTGAGGAGGAAATCAGCGAGGCCATGGAGGTTGTGGAAATGGTAACGTAGGTAGAGGTACAGTGCAACCAAGCAGGGAAGTCGCCCGTCATGATGACAAGGCTCAGTGTTATGCCTCTCCGGGCAAGACCGAGGCAGAGGCGCCTGATGCAAAGATCGCATATACTATTTTTGTCTGTGATCGGATGGGTAAGGTGTTATTTGATTCAGGTTCTACTTATTTTTATGTGTCAGTGCGATATGCCTCAGAGTTTAATATGATTTGTGAAATACTTGATGCCCCCATCCATGTTTCAACCCCAGTTGGAAAGTCTGTCATAGTCACCCATATCTATCGTGACTGTCCTATCTTGTTTTTGGGTTTTTAAACTTGGGGTTATTTGGTTATTTTGAATATGACTGACTCTGATATAATCTTAGGCATGACTGGGTTGTCCCCCTATTATGTTGTGATTAATTGTAATACTAAGTCTTTAACTCTAGAGATCCCCAGTGGGGAAAAGTTACCGTAGAAGGGGTATACAAGCCTAACCCAGCTAAGATCATATGCTCTATTAGGGATAGGAAATTGTTGGGGAAGGCTTGTTTGGCCTATTTCTCTCATATTCAGGATGTTGAGGTTCAATCTGCCTCTATTGAGTCTATTCATGTGGTGTCAGAATTTAGAGAAGTGTTTCCTACTGATTTTCCTGGTATGCCTCCGGATAGAAATATAGATTTATGCTTATCATATGGCTCTGACAGAATTAAGAGAGCTTAAGGCTCAAATCCAAGAGCTTCTTGATAAAGGATTCGTTCGTCCTAGTGCTTCACCATGGGGTGCTCCTGTCTTGTTTGTTAAGAAAAAGGATGGTAGTATGAGAATGAGCATAGACTACCGACAATTGAATAGAGTCACCATTCGAAACAAGTACCCATTGCCTCGAATAGATGAACTTTTTGACCAGTTGCAAGGTGCATCAGTTTTCTCTAAAATTGATTTAAGGTGTGGTTACCATCAGTTAAAGATAAAGCCTGAGGATATAACAAAAACGACATTAAGGACCCGCTATAGGCACTATGAGTTCCTAGTTATGTTGTTTAGGTTGAAAAATGTGCCTACAACGTTCATGAGTTTAGTGAATGGAGTGTTCAAACTTTTTCTTGATTCGTTTGTGATAGTGTTTATTGATGACATTCTGGTTTATTCAAAAAGTAAGAAAGAGCATGCCGACCATCTTCGTATTGTTCTGGGTATTCTTAGGAAACTAAAGTTGTACGTGGAATTTTCTAAGTGTGAATTTTGGTTCATTTCGGTTGCCTTTTTGGGGCATGTTGTTTCAAAGTAAGGGGTAATGGTAGATCCCCAAAAGATTGAAGCGCTTAAGAATTGGGTTCGGCCTAGCTATGTGACTGAAGTTAGGAGTTTTGTGGGGCTCGCTAGCTACTATCATCGATTTGTGAAGAGTTTTGCTTTTATTGCCACGCATCTAACAATGTTGATAAAAAATGAGGTACTATTTGAATGGACTGAAAAATGTGAGAAGACCTTCCAAAACCTCAAGACTCTTTTGACCACAACACCTATTCTAGCACTACCAGTGGAAGGTAAGGATTTCATTGTTTATTTTTATGCTTCCCATTCTGGTTTGGGTGTTGTGTTAATGAGGGATAAGAATGTCATAGCTTATGCATCGCGGTAGTTGAAGGTGATTTAGAGGAATTGCCCAACACATGATTTAGAGTTGGTGCCGGTAGTGTTCACTCTTAAGATCTTGCGGCATTACCTCTATGATGTCAAGTGTGAGGTGTTTACTGATCATTGTAGTCTACAACAAGTGTTTACTCAAAACGATCTAAATTTGAGACAACGAAGGAGGATGGAGTTACTCAAGGACTATGATGTGACTATCCAGTATCATACATGCAAAGCAAAGGTAGTGGGGGACGCACTACGCTGAAAAGCGGTGAGTATGGGTAGTTTAGCTTGCTTGAGTGTATCCAAGTGACCTTTGGCTAAGGAAATCAAAACCTTAGAATCTAAGTTCATGCAGTTGGGCATCTCAGAAAAAGGTAGGGTGTTAGCTAGCATTGAGGTTAGGGCCACCTTCAATTAGGAGATCAAGGCCAAACAGTTTGAGGATGAAAATTTGAATTAACTTAGAAAGAAGACAGTGAATTGTAAGGCACACGATATGATTCTTGATGCGGGGGTGGTGCTCAGTTTTAAAGGAAGAATTTGTGTTCCTAGATTGGGTGATTTGATTCAGAGTTTATTAACAGAATCCCACAGTTCGAGGTATTCCATTCATCCGGGTGTGACCAAGATGTATCAAGACTTGAAGCGACTCCATTGGTGGCCTGACATGAAGAAATGTCTAGCGTAGTTTGTGGTTAAGGGTCAAAATTGCCAACAAGTAAAATATGAACATTGAAGGCCTGCAGGTTTGCTTCAGAGAAAGCCAATTCCGGAGTGGAAATGGGAAAGGATGGCTATGGATTTTCTGGTTGGTCTTCCTAAGACTTTGGGAAAGTATGATTCCATTAGGGTAGTGGTTGACAAATTGACTAAGTCATACCATTTTATTCCAATCAGAATAGATTATAAAGCTCAATAATTGGCTAAGGTTTATGTGAAAGATATAGTGAGGTTGCACGGGGTGCCCCTTTCTATCATCTCAGTCTGTGGTATGCAGTTCACCTCCAAGTTTTGGAGGAAATTACATGATGAATTGGGCAGACAACTCACTTTTAGTACAACATTCCATCTGTAGATGGACGGATAATCATAAAGGATTATTCAAATGTTAGAAGACATATTGAGGGCATGCGTGATTGACTTTGGACGACAGTGGGATAAGTTCATACCTTTATGTGAGTTCTCTTATAATAATAGTTACCATTCCAGCATTGATATGGCACTATCTGAAGCACTGTATGGGAGGGGATGCAGATCACCCATAGGATGGTTTGAGGCTGGAGATGTGAAACCTTTGGGGGTCAATTTAGTGAAGGTTGCTCAAGATAAGGTGAGGAGTATTCAAGCTAAGCATTTAGCAGGCCAAAGTAGACAGAAGAGGTATGCATACCATAAGGTAAGAAACATGACATTTCAGTTTGGTGAGAAAGATCTTCTTAAGGTATCACCCATGAAAGGATTAATGAGATTCGGCAAGAAGGACAAGCTTAGTCCCCGATACATTGGACCATTTGAAATCCTTGGTTGTGTTATAGATTGGCTAAACCTCCCAACTTGTTAGGAGTTCATCCGGTAATTCATGTGATCATGTTGAAGAGATATCATGGTGATGGTGATTACATCATAAAATGGGACTCAGTTTTGCTAGACAAAAACCTTTAGTATTAGGACGAGCCGATTGCATTTCTCGATCGTGATGTCCGGAAGCTGAGGACCAAAGATATTCAGCCCGTGAAAGTTCAATGGAAACATCATCCAATTGAGGAAGATACTTGGGAAATCGAGAAGGACATACGTGAAAAGTATCCCCAGTTGTTCATCGATTCAAGTAATACTCTATCCTTACTTTAGCCCATTTTTCCTAGTTTGTAACTCGAGGACGAGTGAGAGGTAAATTGGTATCAATTGTAATGACCTGCTACCTTCATTATAGAAAAACTAATAGGGAAATATTTTGGGCCAGAAAACTTTTTGGTTGTAACTTGAAATTTCTCAACCTAGTCCAGATTTGGATGAAATCAGAGTTAGTGAGGTCTAAAGAAATCTGGTAACAAATGGGAGGTCTAACTATGAATTCAATCACATGAGTAGATAGCAAAGACGTTAAGAAACCTGTACGATTTTACGGAATTGAATTCGGGTGAGTAGAACTCCCGAAATTGACCTCAGCGTGAATGGGTATTTTCTGAATGTCTTGGCATGAAGGTGTATTATGAAATGGGGGTTTGGAACTCTTAATCTGACTCATTGGTTTCGAGCAAGCCGCTAGGGTGGGATTTATTCTGCCAGGGCGGGGCCGCTGTGGCCGACAGGGGGCCGCCATAGCGGTTCATTCGTGTACGATTAAGATACCCATTCATGTAGCATCTCCTTGTATTTACGATTAAGATGGTGAGGATCACTAATTGATTCATCTGCAGGATCTTTCCTAACTTTTTTGGTTTATAAATGGTGTAACAGTTAGCTTCGCCTTTAGAAGATTTAATTCGAAAGCTAACATTACGAAAGATTGATATTTTCTTCCTCTCATCAGTAAATTTTTTGGGTACTTTTAAAGCTTCAACATCATTCTGCAATTGAAAAAATATGTTAATGTTTTTGTGCTATATCAGAAGCCATCTCTTATTTCCCAAATTAAAAAAATAATAATCTCATAAGCCCTTTTTCAAAAATATTTCCAAACAACTTAAGTAAAAAAACAAATTACTCATAGAGTAATCTCAATTAGAAGAAAAACAATAGTCAGAAGACAACATACTACCATTTTAGCAGTATTGATTGTCGAAACGGGTGCTATATAAGGAACTATATCTCGACAGGTTTTCATTTCATATGAACAAGTCATGTTTATATGAAGATGGATATTAGAAAATCCTTGTAGGAAACAAAAAGGTAAAGAAAACTTAAAGAATAATAGTTGAGAAGTAATGTGGTTTGAGGATTGAAATGTCAAGGACTATATATAGATAATTAAATTGAGAAGATGAAAGTAATTTTTAAGATAGACAAGGATCAAATGAATAAGATAAAATTGATATATAACTTTAGGTCTTTTAGAAAAATAATCATGATATTTGGATATTTGGTCAAACTTATTTATTAATTGTAGAGGTGGATCTTTTAGAATTTTTTTTATGATGTTTGGATATTTGGTCAATACTTATTCTCTATTTGTAGAATGTAGCTCTTTAGTTTTTTCGAAAAAGAATCACAAAATTTGGATTTATGGTCAATACTTATTATTTATTTGTAGAAGGTGGATTGTTCGAGGAAACCCTTCTTCTTATCCTGATTTGACTAAACTTATATGGCATTAATTTTGTTGAATCAAATAAAGTATGCGGTTACACATATATAATAACCAGTAAACACAAATTTTAAATTAAAATATATATGTAACGACATGTTCCCCTCGTTATAGAAAATCTAACGGGGAATTTTTTTTGGTAGTAACGTGAAATTTTCCAACCTAGTCCAGATTTGAACGAAATCAGAGTCAGTGAGGTCTAGAGAAATCTGGTAACAAATTTGAAATCTAACTATGAATTCGATCACATGAGTAGATAGCTAAGACATTAAGGAACCCGTACGATTTAATGGAATTGAATTTGGGTGAGTAGAACTCCCGTAACTGACCTTAGCATGAACGGGTATTTTCTGGGCGTCGTGGGATGAAGGTGTTTTGTGAAATGGGGGTTTGGAACTCTTAATTCAACTCACTAGTTTCATGCAAGCCGCTAGGGCGGATTTTCCGCCAGGGTGAGGCCGCTGTGGCGGGATAGGGCCCGCCGTAGAGGGTCAGTTATGTTTTAAGTCGGAATTAAACCCCAAAATTGTTATTTTCTGCAACATTCAACCTTGAGAGCCAAGGAACGGCCCATGGATATTTCTTTAAGGTTTCCACCTCTTCTAGCACCAAAGGTAAGGTTTTTACTCCCCGAATCCATTTTTTTGATCCGTAGAACTTAGTTTCTTGGGTAAATTATTGATGGGAGAGGGTTTTGATCTGGGAATTATGGTGGAAAAAAGTCCTAATCTGGGTATGGGGATCAAGGGTTCGGCGAAGGGTTGATATTATTAATTATGATTGAGGTAATTAGATCTTGTTTATTGATGCTCGCGATATATTGATTGTTTGTAGACCTTAACAAGCGGAAATAAACCGGAAAGGGAAGAATAAAGTTTCTTACAAAGGTTCAAGCTTTGTTCGAGGTAGGTGATGGTTGTGATTTCATGTTCGTGGGATGTATGTTAGTAATTTCTTCATTTTAATGCATGTATGTATGCGAATGTTGCATTATTTATCACACTAATCGTAAATGAGTATGAATGAATAACTGTATGCCATGAATCAACACTTGATTGTATGATTATGAGAATACTCTTGTGATTGTGATTGTTGCTTCTTGAATGGATCGAGTGTTACGTTCCAACAAACTAACTTGGATTAGGTGCCACGTTCCGGCGCATATATGGGATCGGGTGTCACGTCCAGCACACTATCTTGGATCGGGTTTAGAGCTTGGAGTTTTTTTTATGTTTAGGGGTTTTTGGGGTTTTTAGGGTTTTAAAGGGTTAAGTGTTTCTTAGGGTTTTTTAGAGTTTAAGGTTTAGGGCTTAGGGTTTTTTTTTGTGTGTTTTTGAGGTTTAGGGTTTAGAGATTTTAAGGTTTTAGGGTTTAGAGTTGTCACGACTCAGGATTACCTCCTAGATGTAACAAGGCGTACTCAACCCCGAAGAGGTCTCATACAAGCCCCTTAGCATATCATAACATAAGATAGTAGAAATGAGCAGAAATTTAAAATATTTTTCATAACATCAAAGTTTCGTAAAACGAAGCAGAAGTTTACTATACTTGTTTCAAACAATCTAATAAATAATATTTTTGGGACGCATCCCATACAATAGTTCTAAAGGACATGGTGGTCAAGCCGTCGAATGCTCTGAGGACTCACCAAAACATCTCTTCTTGCTCTACTATAAACCTAGCCACGAGGATGGAAGTTGATATTGCCGTACCCTACATTCGATAAGAATGTAGGAAAAAGTATGCGTTAGCACAAACATATACTAAATATGATGGCTAGCATAAATCATCAACTAGAGCATAACATAAGTGTTAGTCAACATAAAACATAGACATAATCATAAGAGATACATCATATGACATAAACTATAAGCATAAGAGATAACAACATACTCATAGGCATAATCGATGCATCTAGATCAACATAAGTCATAAGCATGGTTAATACCGTTAAATCATCATGACATAAAAGAATACTTCCTGAGGAACCTTAAGGAATACTTTTTCAACTCATGAATAAGACCCCATAAATCTTGCCCATGCTAAGTAAATCACTTTAGGCCATCTTACATGTTCATCATCTTTTAATCTCATCCTTAGCTTATCATTCCTAGACAAGGGAAATCACCTCTAGTCATACATGTCTTGGAATGAATTTCAAGCTACAATCCATCCTAGACATACTCATATTTCATAGTTCACATTACTCTTACTTACTCTTAAGACATGGGGACTCACCTCTCTATGTCTATTATAAAGGCTAATGGGTATTCACCTCTTGCCTTACTTGTATAGTCATAGGTATTCACCTCCATAACTATTTAGGGAATCATAGTTGTTCTCCTCCATGCCCCATAATGATATATATAGGTATTCGCCTCCACATCATTTAATAAGGATAATAGGTATTCGCCTCCATGTCCAACATAATATGATATATGTATTAACCTTCACATCATTTAATAAAGATCATAGGTATTAGCCTCCACGTCCAACATAATATGATATAGGTACACCTCCACATAAATTAATAAAGATGATAGGTATTCGCCTCCATGATCAACATAATATGATGTAGGTATTCGTCTCCACATCATTTAATAAAGATCATAGGTATTTGCCTTGATGATCAACATAAAGGCTAATGGGTAATCACCTCTTACCTTACCTTAGGAGTCATATATATAAAGGGTAGTCACCTCACACTCCTCAACACATGACATGGGTAATCACCTATTGCTTATCATCTCTTGTTTACTACCGTAGGAATGTGGGAGCTCACCTCACATCCTTTTTATATAGGGGTCTTGGTAAATCACCTCTAGACTCATGTTATCATATAGTCCTTTTAGTTACTCATGAAAGGGTGCCCTTGTACTACCAATTCAAGGTACATCATTGACTTAACTCTTTAGACCATGTCTAAGCAACTAGCACCATCCATGATCACTTTTACTCTTAGATTAATCTTAGGTGAGCAAGCCTTTCAACCTAGAATCTTAATTATGTGAGAAACCTATCACATTAAGTTCATTATGAGTTCATGAGAATAACCTTTCAATCAGCCCACAACAACATATACAAATCATAGGCACTTCCCTTCTCAAAGTGCTCTTAAAACATAAACAAAGACTTCATAAAACATGCATAATCTCACACTTTACCTCCTTAAGGTTCACAAATTACTTTCAATCAACACATCTAGAATTCAAGCATTAGACATGTATATCATCATAACTCAAGTGATTTGATTACTTCATACATTTAAACATTCCTACAGTATACTAGGTGGGTAAAGTTTTTCTACAACAGTTCTATCTATAATCTTCCATTCTCATGCAAGCTTCAGTCTCAAAGCCTTATGATTCATAATTCAACACCTTAGACTTACTATCAAAGCCCTAGGAATCAACATTCATGACTACAAGCTTTAATCTCAAGCAATAGTTCTCATAAGCATCTCATAGACTTAAGTCTCAAGGTATTTTACCCACATGCTTCATTTTTAAACAATTCTAATCATATATCTTCATATAGGCTTAAAGACAACACCAACTCATCATGTATACTTTAACCTCATTCAATTCATATTTATGATCCCTGATCTCAAGCAATTTACTATACATATCATCAATCCTAGAAGATTAACTCTAAATCATCAATTTCCCTTATCAAGGCATAAAACCCACTTACTTCAATTTCATCTCTTTAGACATGAGTTAGTAATGTACACATGTAATTTAATCTTAAAAACATGATATACTACTAATTCAATTATAAATGATCATTATCCACTCAATTGGATCAACATGCAACAATACCCACAATATAGGAAAAAACCCTAACTAGAATTGGGGATTCATATTCACAATTGGGGAAACAATGGGGGCTTCATGGATGAAAGAAATCCATGAATGAATAATCCATCATACCTTGATTACAATATTTGAGAGGATGAAAACTTGGGATTCTTTTGGGGTTTTGGAAATAATGAATTAATTTCGGTGGGTTTGACTTAAAAATAACTTATATAGGTTTACTAGGACTATACAAAACGACCTCACCTTATCTAACTTAAAGAGGAATTTCCCATTTTGGCCCTCACTTGGAAGCCTGGTGCTAGTCCTCATGAGAGGCACCATGAGTCGTGGTCCTCACCACTGGCCGTGGTCCTGCTCGTGTTTCTTGGAATAGTCGTTAGGCCATAAGATCTTGGCCCACATAAGTCTAAGGCATGACCATGAGCCTTCCCACGGACCGTGGTCTTCACCACTAGTCGTGAAGTGGCTCATGGTGATGAGCCAACTTTAGGCAGGCCTTAGGGAGCTACTGCTCAAGCTCTACGGACCACTTCACGAACCGTGGTCTTCACCTCTGGCCTTGGTTGTGGTCGTGATGATGAGGCAGTGCTTGGAAACTTGGGGCAACCTTGGCACTTGGCTTGGGCCTTTTCCCTTTTTCCTTGGCTCTTGCCCTCTAGACTTGTTGCACCCACACTTAGACCTAGGTGTCCTACTATACTATGGGGTGCTACAATATCTCCCCTTTGGGGACATTCGTCCTCTAATGACGTTCTAGGAATCTCTTAAAGGAAATGAATCTTTACTAGGAGCCCACCATGCATGCAACTTATCTAAATGCACACAACTAAGGAGGAAACATAAACTCCAAACTCAACCATGTTCAATGCATCTCTAGAATGGTAGGAACTACATATAACAACCCATTATGCATGAAATCTCATAACTAATCATGTCCAAGGAGGAACTACCATCGCTGAGCTAAAACATGCTCAACACACTTTCATGGAGAATTTTTAATCGGGAAATCTAATTGGCCTCGGCCTCCCAAGTATCACCTTCAACTAACATTCTCAAAATATCCCAAGTATTTAGGGTTTATTTTAGGGTTTGTAGTTTTTAAGGTTTCTTAAGGTTTAGGGTTTAGGGTTTCTAAGGGTTTTAGGTTTAGGATTTAGGGTGTTATGTTGGGGTTTAGGGTTAAGGGTTCGGAATCTCTTTTGGGAGTATTTTAATATAAAATACCTTATATAATTATTTAGAAATAATATAAAATATACCCACTTCTTAATTTAACTTAAAAATAATATTTACAAAAACGCCCCTTGCCCACATGGACTTGCCAAATAAAACTAAGGCATAGTCCAAGGGAGCATTTAAGGTCCTTGAAGTGGTCCGCTAGCCTTGGACCCTCCCTTGGACTTTGCCTTTGGATTTTTAAAGCTAAGGCAAATCCATGGGAGTATGCAAATGACCTATTTATATCATATATATATTTATATAAAAATAATGTAGGTTATACCCATTTAATTTAGACTAAATAGGAAATTACGAAATTACCCCTTTTTATGCCTCCCTTGGATTGCCTAAATAAAACTAAGGCAATTACCAAGGGAGCTTCTAAGGGCCTTGGAATGGTCTACCATACGTAACCCCTCCCTTGGACTTGACTTAAGATTTATAAAGCTAAGGCATAAGTCTACAAGGGAGTACACAACAGTGGGCCCCCACATGCACATGTGCACAGTTTTAGTGTACTAAGGCAGTCCCCACACATGGTGGTCCCCACTTTGCCCTTATACCCTCACATGCATAGCCCCTAAAAAAACTAAGTAATGGTTTAAGGGACCATTTAAGGGTCGTGGACTACTTCAAGTCCCTTGAACCCATACACGAACTGTCAAGTTTGCCGAAAATGGCTAATGCAAAGTTCACGAGGCCCTTCAAGGATAGTGAACTGATTCACGTCCCTTGAAGCCTCAAGTGAACTGCCTTTATGCCAAAAATGGTTAAGGCATTGTTCACGAGAGCTTCGAAGGACAGTACACTGCTTCACGTGCCTTGAAGCCTCTCTTGAACAAATGCCTTTTGCCCACATGGCTAAGGCAAAGTACAAGGGAGCTTTTAAGGGCAGTGATGCCTTTCGCCTTCCTTGAACCCTCTCTTGAACTTATACTTAGTCAATTTTTTTAACTATTTCATAACTCCAATTTATGCATAAACTTTTAAGATTCATACGTTGGCTAAGATTCAATTATGGTTATATCTCATATGCTCATTAAATATGTCTTCTGTTGACTTATGTTTATATGATGCTTTTGTTGGAGATCATGCTATGACTATGATGATTATGTTATTATCTCTTATGTGTATGTCTTATGTTGACTAACCATTTTGAGATGCTCTTATGATGTTGTGCTAGCTTTCATACTTGGTACATTTTGTACTAACGCATATTGCCTACATTCTAATCAAATGTAAGGTTTTGGAGACTTGAGTTCCTTTGGAGGCTAGGTTTCTAAGGAGCTAAGGAGTTGAAGACTTGGTGAGTCCTCATAGATTCGAGGACAAGCCCATATTTCATTTATGTCATTTCTTTATGTTTTAGACTTTGTATGGGCTGCTTCCCAGGAGTTTTATTCAAGAGTTATGTTAGATGGTTTAAGACAAAGTATAGAAAGACTTCTTGCTTTTATGAAATATGACTTTGATTGTAAAAGTTTTAAATTGTTCCGTATTTTATTTTTATTACATATGTTATGATTCTAAGGGCTTGTATGAGACCTCTTCGGGGTCAAGTACGCCATATTATGTCTAGGGGGTACACCTGGGTCGTGACAAACTTGGTAATCAGAGCACAAGGTTTAGAATTGTTCTAGGATTGTCTCAAACCACGTCTATAGAGTCTTGTTCATAAATGTGAAGCGAGCCACATTTATGAATAGGAGGCTATTGGATGCTTAGGAAACTTCACTTCTTCATTCTCCAAGTCGTGCCATAGATTTTAACTCTATAAGGTTTCTCTCATATTCCTTATTCGATGGTGATTAGGATATGACTACTCAAAGGGTTTATGCTAGAAGGAGCGAGGGAGAAAGGTTGGTCGTGATGCCAATTATGGCTATGTGACTTGAGAGATTTGAGATGATAGATTGTGATGTTGTCTTTAGTATGAATGATGCTTCATTGTTGCTTTTATGTTATGAATGATGTTTACAAGGATTTGTGTAGGCTTAATCCAAAAAGGGAGATAATGTGCTCAGATAGCAAGGTCGTTGAGTACCCTTGATATGCTTTAAATTCTCAACTTGAGAGGTGTAGTGAGTATGAGAGGATTAGCCCCGGTTTGTTAGGCTCACATGAGATCTTGAGTGGTGTTAGTAAGGTTGCTTGTGAGATATAATTGCTTAGTGAGAACCTCTCTAAATTAGAAGTAGCAGTAGAGGTCTTAGACCGACAAGTTAAGAAATAGAAGAACAAGGAAGTTGTTCCATAAAGTGGTAAGGAGTGTTCTTTAGTAAGGAATTTGGGTTAAGAGTACTACTTGGGAGGCCAAGGTCCAATGAGATGTCCTAATGTCCTTATCCTTTCCTTCTACTCCTATTCAAGCTTGAGATGATAACTTCCTCCTGATTTGCTTTTATGTGAAGTCATGTGTTAATTGTATGAATGATCTTCTTATGTGATGCATGTTCATGAAAATGCTTAGGTATTCTTAGAAATGACTTATATGCATTGTTTTCCTCATGAATTGAGTAGATTTGCATATAGACTTCATGAGATGGTTATGAGCATGCATTAGTTTTGGAGTTGAAAGATTCCTCCTTGAATAAATGCTTTTAAAGAGTGATTTGCATTTAGGCTCCATGGGTGTGTGTTGAGCATGTTTTAGCTAGGATATGTTAGTTCCTCCTTGAAAATGAGTAAATTTAGAGTTTCATGCATGTTTGGGTTGGTAGAGGTAGTTCCTACTCCCTTGTGTTGCATTGAATGCGTTTTGCTTGGAATTGAAGTTTTCTTCCTTGGTTGTGTGCATTTAGATGTAGTGCATGCATCGGCTGTTAGCTTAGAGTTGTGACTTTAAGAAGTGCTTAGAATCGTCTTTCGAGGACGAATGATCCCAAGGGGGAGATAATGTAACACCCCGGAAATTAGCAAGTTGAACTAGTGAGTTCTAGAGCCTTTTGTAAGAGGTTTGGAGTGTAGTAAGAGGATGAAAGGTTGTAAAAATGACTCCCGTACTTAGAATAGGGGTTTAAGGGTTAGGGAATCAACGTACGACCCTCCAAGGACCACCCAAGGGGTCCTTGAGGAGGACCTCTAAACAGCCCCTAAAAACTGTAATTTGGCAGCGCACCTACGGATGTCATCTACTGGCCGTAGATGGACCCACGCCCCGTAGGTTGGGGTCGTAAGGGTAGCATGACTTAGTTGGTCTAGGACTATTTCATGGTAGCTAGGATAGGACACTTGTACCTTTCCTAGAATAGCTTGGACTTGCATGTTAGTGTGTCTTCCAATGTAATTAGCTTAGCTTAACCTAGTTATGTTAGTAAGATGATAGCATGGTCTAGCCTATTAGGGGTTATTCCTTGGTAGCCTTAAATTGATAAATAGAGTTCATTCATGGGTTGTGCCTTGCCTAGTACTAAATAGATATGAATAGAGGCAAATAGAATAGAGGGATTAGTCCCCAACTAGTGAACATTCATGATAGTCTAAAAGAGTACTTAGTGTGGGTTGATGCTATCCATACATGGCACAAGTATGACTTGAGGGAAGTTGTGAAGGGTTCTCATATGTAGTATGAGTTACTTTGAGTTGTTGCTATAGTTTCCTTACAAGATATGATAGACTAAAGGTGATAGTTCCCTTGTCTATATGAAGATAGCCAATAGTGAGACCAAAGGAGGGTGAATATGACTAGGTTGACTTCAAGGTTATGCTTAGTGTGAAGGTTAGTATGGGATGCCTATCATGCATTGAACAAGTGTCCTTTGAGGTTACTTAGAAGTATGGTCCCTTTATAGTAGAAAGGCTTATGACTTAGTCATGTCTATAGACTATGATTAAGATGACCAAAAAGGGATACTTGGCTTGAGTGGTATTATGGGATGCTATTCATGCTTTGCACATGTATACTTTTGAGGTTACTTAAGAATGGTGCAATTATGGTATAGATGGCTAAGATTCAATTATGGTTATATCTCATATGCTCATTAAATATGTCTTCTGTTGACTTATGTTTATATGATGCTTTTGTTGGAGATCATGCTATGACTATGATGATTATGTTATTATCTCTTATGTGTATGTCTTATGTTGACTAACCATTTTGAGATGCTCTTATGATGTTGTGCTAGCTTTCATACTTGGTACATTTTGTACTAACGCATATTGCCTACATTCTAATCAAATGTAAGGTTTTGGAGACTTGAGTTCCTTTGGAGGCTAGGTTTCTAAGGAGCTAAGGAGTTGAAGACTTGGTGAGTCCTCATAGCTTCGAGGACAAACCCATATTTCATTTATGTCATTTCTTTATGTTTTAGACTTTGTATGGGCTGCTTCCCAAGAGTTTTATTCAAGAGTTATGTTAGATGGTTTAAGACAAAGTAAGAAAGACTTCTTGCTTTTATGAAATATGACTTTGATTGTAAAAGTTTTAAATTGTTCCGTATTTTATTTTTATTACATATGTTATGATTCTAAGGGCTTGTATGAGACCTCTTCGGGGTCAAGTACGCCATATTATGTCTAGGGGGTACACCTGGGTCGTGACAAACTTGGTAATCAGAGCACAAGGTTTAGAATTGTTCTAGGATTGTCTCAAACCACGTCTATAGAGTCTTGTTCATAAATGTGAAGCGAGCCACATTTATGAATAGGAGGCTATTGGATGCTTAGGAAACTTCACCTCTTCATTCTCCAAGTCGTGCCATAGATTTTAACTCTATAAGGTTTCTCTCATATTCCTTATCCGATGGTGATTAGGATATGACTACTCAAAAGGATATCATTTAGGTATAAGTGACTACACCCTCCTTGAACACTACACAACTTATCATTTCCAACTTTCTTCACTTTTCAAACACATGCACATCCCACACTACTTTTCATTTTTCTTTTCTTATTTTCACTCTAGATACCCCACATGCAAATATTTTTCGCCAGTTTTCAAACCCATGCGCATTCCACACTACTTTTCATTTTTCTTTTCTTATTTCCACTCTAGATGCCCCACATGCAACAATTTTTCGGCATTTTTTAAACCCATGCACATTCCACACTACTTTTTATTTTTATTTTCTTATTTCCACTCTAGATCCCCCACATGCAACCATTTCCAACTTTGGGAGAATTCAAATCTCATTTATTCATTTTCCTTCTTTCATTTTCGAAGTTTTTTCTTTCTTTAAGACTTTCCATCCATCCTTCAAAAAAGGGTTTTTTCAAAAAGGATAAGGCTTGTAATGTGGTAGCCAATAAAAAATATTAGGCTCTAAGGGTACAACTAAGGATATATTTCGTACAAAGGTGGGAGTTTTAGGACTTCAAGAACATCACAGAAAGCCTAAGATCATTTCTCCAACAAAACTCAATCAAGATCAACATTTCAAGACCAACCGGGCAAGTTCTAGGTGACACAAGAAAACACAATGCATTATTCAACAACTCACCACACATGGCCTACAAATCAATCAAGATGGTTCAAAATTTTACTTCCTTTTCAAAATACAAGTAGCATTGAACATTTTAACTGCTAACGAATCAAAAGTCACAAAAAGAGTTGTTTGCCCTTAAGAAAGTCGTCAACCAACCTATCATCAGGATCTATTTAGGAACAACTACTTAGACTTCGCCACAATCAAACACTCACAAGCAATCGACGATTTACCCCTAAGAAAGTCGTCACCCTCTATCCCTCATCGGGCATCGTTGATCCAAATCTTATTAATGAAACAAAAACAAAGAAGCTACAAACTACAAATCAAAAACTAAAATAGACCAATCCAGCACAATATCAAATCCCGACAAAGGCACACCAATCCATAACAAAGAAATAAAAGCACGCCCGACAAGGGCACAATCACTGCATGCAGAAACAATCAATAAAATTACTACAAGGGAGGCACCACCAACTGAAAATGAATAGTGTTCTGACAGTCCAAATATCAAAAGAGAATACGAGGGACTCCCTGAAACTGCATCACTCTGAGCTTGAGCTGCTTCTGCATGTCGGTCCTAACCTCATAGAGGTCACTCTCTCCATCACTTAAAGGATCACTGATGACCTCAACCGGCAGCCACCGATTTAATCTATGAGCTGTGGTGCTTCCAAAAATCAGTGGCTTGTGTTTTTCCTGTCGTCCCTGGATTTCTTCAAATTCCTTGTGTTGTATATGAAAAATTATTGTATCAAGAACATAAAGTATAGGCCTTCATAATTCCATAGTAGTGATAGGGAGAACCCTAAAAATAAATGCAGACCTGCAGCCTATGTTTAACCATAAGCTTGTGAATAAAAAAAATAAAAATGGTGACGTCCTCTCCAAGAGCATGAGCTAGGCAACAAAGTGCATCAATAGCATCTGTGAATGGAAGGGAGCACCCACAATTTATCAACACAAACTTGAAGAAAGTATTGCATAAATCACTTAGTACAAAGCTTTTATCAGGTACAAAAACTCACAATTCAGTCTGCTTTAAAATTAAAATAGAAAGGATAAGGTAAAAAATGATAAGATAAAATCAAACGAGTTTTCAAAAACAGCAGTAGTAGAATCGACTGGCAATTGTTCATGACATAAGGAAAGAAATTGCATTCAAAATGAAGTTTGGACAGACATGAGAATAACTCTTGCAATATTGACTGCAATTGCAACACTAATATAATGATTTAAATTTTAATGTTTGCTTCACAATTTTCCAGTCATTTGTGTCAAACTCAGTAAAAGGAAGTAGAAGCTGCAATTAGTATACACTCCAAGGTAATAAATCAGAGTTCAAGGTTCACTTCTATATAAATGTGTGCGAGTGTAGATACATATGGGCCGAAATTTGATATTTGAGAGTGTACTCACTATAGTCAACATCAAAACCCACAAACAGTGGATCTTTGTCAAAATATTTGCTTCAACTGATGCACAAGCGAAGACATGTGTCCATTATAACCTGCAAAATGGAAATGAAGAGAAAAGGAAAAGAGTTTAGGAAAACAAGCAATCAAATGGAAACAATGAAACTTAGAAGCATTCCTTTAGTCCCTTCTACACCAACCTGCACACAAGGTATCAATCTTGTAAGAGTTTTGATTGCACCACGTCTTACTTCTACTGAAGCGTCCATTTTAAACAACCGAAATAAGTGCAAGAAAATGAAGATGCATATGCTCATCTAATGTCACTACACCTTAGGGCCTAAACCCTTAACCCTAAGCCTTAGGTATGCATCATCTAATGTCACTACACTTTAGGGCCTAAACCCTTAAACCTAAGCCTTAGGGCCTAAATACTAAACCATATATCATAAACTTAACCTTAGAGCCTAGACCCTAAACCCTAAACCTTGTGGCGAAACCCTAAAATATAAACCATAAACCCAAAACCTTAAACCTTAGGGCCTAAACCCTAAAACCTAAACTTTAAACTTTAAGCCTAATCCTTAAACCCTAGACCCTAAGGACTAAACCCTAATTGTAGGGCCTAAACTCTAAACTGTAACTTCTAAACCCTAAACCTTAGGACCTAAACTCTAAACCTTAAGTCCTAAAATCTAACCCTAAACTCTAAATCCTAAGTCTTAGAGCATAAACTCTAAACCTTTGGGCCTTAACCCGAAACACTAAACCATATACCCTAAAGCCTAAATAATAAATCTTAAAACCTAAGCCCTAAACCTTAGGGTTTAAACCCTCAACCCTATACTTTAGGGCCTAAACCCTGAACATATACCTTAAACCTTAAACCTTAGGGCCTAAACCCTAAATGCTAAACCTTAAGGCCTAAACTCTTAACCATAAATCATAAATCCTAAACCTTAGGGCCAAAACTCTAAATCCTAAACTTAAGGGCCTAAACTCTAAATCCTAAACTTAAGGGCCTAAACCCTAAAACCTAAATCTTAAACCTTAAACCTTAGGGCCTAAATCCTAAGCAATAAACCTTAGGGCCTAAACCCTACACCCTACACCCTAGGGACTAAACCCTAAACCTTAGGGCTTAAAATCTAAACCCCAACCTTAGGTATAAACCCTAAACCCTAATCCCTAAACCTTATGGCATAAACCCTAAACTCTAAGGGCCTAGACCCTAAAATCGAAACACTAAATCCTAAACTCTAAGCCATAGGTCCTAAATCATAAACTCTACACCCTAAAGCTTAGGTCCTAAACCTAAACCAAAAAACCTAAATCCTAAGCCCTAAACCTTAGTGCCTACACCCTAATTAAGATTCTTCTTGATCATTCACAGGTAACATATCTTTATCCAATTCATCTTCATAGTGAACCACTTTGTACTCTTCTAGAGGATCATGGTCATTATCAGTAGTCTCAGGGATTCTGTTGATGGTACATTTTTCCTTTAAACTAGCTGGAGAACCCTTTTTCTAGGCTAAATATTGTTGTTTTCCCTTCTTTTTTTCTTCCGAAAGAGCTAATTTTCCTATCTTCTTCTATTAGCTTTTCTTTTCTTCTGACTCAACTGCTCTGAAGCTTTATTATTTAAGCCCTTTCTTTTCAATAGTGTTTCTATATGAGTCCCTTCACCCACCCCATCAAGACTGATGTGAAACAACATTAGAGTTCTCTTTATTTGGTTAACCTTCTACTCATGGTCTGAGTTGATGTCTGAAAATGACCCTTTGAATCAACTTCTTTATACACAGGATTCCCTTTTTTTTGTTGAACTAGAGCATTAACCTCAACCCTGCCTGAGTTCACCTCACCCTCCGTAGATTCATAATCTAGAGAATCTTCAGGGTCTATATCTTCAATCAAAATTGGACTCAGATTATGAGTGTCATTCTGAGTAATCATGTTGATCTTGTTGTTGATGTTACCTTGTATTATAGGAGCTTGATAAGTTGTGGCAGCAGGAGCTCTAAAGTCAATTCTAGGGTCATCCACATTAGAACTAGTGAACTACCATCCCCTTTTGGTTCCCCTTCCTGCAAATTAGTGATTTTCTCCTGCATACCCCATTTCACACCTCCAAACTACTCGGATAAAACAACACAATTATTAATGGGGTGGGGTTGATGGAGAATTGAGTCAATTCCTTGCTTATTGTTGTCATCCTTTCTTTGCTTGTTATGAAATACTTTAGGGGAAACACTGGGAATGGGCACAACAACACTACCATGGGGTTGAGGGGTGGGGAGCATCGAGTCAATACCTTGCTAATTGTTGGCATCCTTGCTTTGATTGTCCTGATAAACTTTAGGGGCAACACTGGGGGTGGGGACTGCAACACTCCCATGGGGTTAAGGGGGGGGAGCATTGAGTAAATACCTTTTTGTTGTTCCTTACTGGTCTGATTCTGATGTGGTACTGGTTCATACAACTGATTTTGTTGGTTGTTTTGGCGATTCCTCTGATTGTTTTGAGGATAGCCTCTAAAGTTCTTTTTCTTTTGTGTTTGCCATTGGCCTTCTAGCATTTTTTGTTGATCCTGATGAGCTCTTGATGGCTGTTCTTTGGTACCTGAAACACTAGCAGAATTATTATTCTCAACAGGCAGATAATTAATTGGTAGAGTAGTTACCTGAGTGTCATTTCCTTGTGTTGTTTTGGTTTTGTTCTTGTTTGCAACTTCCACCTCCTTTCTTCTTCTATATTCATCATCTCTCCTCTTGACATTACATGTATAAACCTTATGTCCTTGGTGTCTGCAGTTATCACTATCTTTAATTGTTGGAACCTGTGGAAAAATAAATGTGCATGCAAATATGGAGGAAACAAATCTAATATGACTAGAGTGATATACTTGGTGCTTATAGACATCAACAACCTCCTACTCATCAACTTTCCTTACATCAAATGGCCATCCAAGTGGCCTGAGTTGATACAGTTTTCAGGAAATTGCTTCCGTGATATCAAAATTACAAAGTTGGTTTAAGCCACCCCTACAAATGTGGTTAAAATCAACTCTTATGATAGTGCACTAGACAACCCAGGAAAGATAGGGGCTGGTGGTTTTGTTAGAGATGTCCAAGGTGATTTAATCTATGCTTATGCTACTGCACTAGGACATGGTACCAACAACCAAGCAGAGATTAAAGCTGCCCAATGGGGTCTATATGTCTAAATAATGGTTTTAACCAGGTGATTTTGGAAGTAGACTCTTGAGTTAGTGGTTCACTGGATAAAATAACAAGTTGCTCCACCTTGGAATTTGCAGTATGCTGTAGCTAACCTTAAGAGAACATGTGATCAATTCCAATCCTTTTCCTGTAATCACAGCTCATGGTTTATCTAAAACTATCCAGAACAGTGAAGTCCCTCAACATTACTTTCCATGTCCACCAGCTACCAAAAGAAGCTAGAGGATACTACATGCTGGACAAGAGTGAGATGCCAAATTTTAGAAGAAGAAAGATGAAGATCAGAGAACCACCTTGATCCGACAGCTTTCCATACGGTTCATGTGAAGGTGCCTTTTTGTTTTTTGCTTTTTGTTTTTTCTTCTTACTTTGATCCGACAGCTTTCCATACGGTTCATGTGAAGGTGCCCTTTTGTTTTTTGCTTTTTGTTTTTTCTTCTTACTTTGTAAGGGGAGAGTCTCCTTTATCTATCGCTTTTCTAGATTACTTGTACTGAGAGGAGTCCTCTCTTCTAGGTGCACAATTGATCTAGGTTTCTTTTCTAGTATCGGGGATGATCGGAGGTAAGGTTTATGCCCCGTCCTTGTATTTCCCTTATTTTTGTTTTATTAATGATAAGGCCTGGGGTGTTGCTCAGCCCCTGACACACCGCAAGGGTTATTTATAAAGAAAAACTTAAGTCATAAACCCTAAACCTTTTGGTCTAACCCTAAACCCAAATCTCCAAACCTTAGGGCCTAAACCATAAACCCTAAACCTTTGGGCCTAACCCTAAACCCTAAGCCTTAGGGTCAAAATCGTAAACCCTATGCAGATTGAGTGCGCTAACCCCTTCTATGCAGATTGTTGAAAAAGAAAAAAAGGAACTGGACTGTTCATATAGACAAAATCCTACCCCTGTTGATCCTAACAATTCCATCAATCATAAGGTTTTGAATGCTGAAGAGAAGAAAACTAAAGATGTATCTAACACCTCCCAAAAACCTACTGCTCCTATTCCCCATGATCTCACTAAACTCACTTCAAACTTCGATAAACATATTCCCAACAACCCTCAAAAGAAACAGCAATCACAAATGGAAAATAATACCAAAGTATATAGACACCATGGTCACTGTACAAACACCAATAATGTGTTGACCCCTGAACCAGGTCCTTTCACTGTGATTCAAACTTTTGCGACAAGACTACGAGCTAACCAAGCTAAGAATGAAATCCCTATTGAGATATCAACTCCTACATTCACTACAAGACAATGCCTGCCAGCAGTGATTTTTAAACGAGAGGATTTTTTGGTGAAATTAGCTTCAAGATGTAAATACACTTTGGTTTGGTTGGGTTGGGAAGTTCACAAACACTATGCCAAAAATTGAACTTATCAGGAAGAGTTTCATCCTTCAGACTCAGCTTACTGGTGATGTCAAAATAGCTCATTTTAATGCGAGGCATATTTATATTGACTTGGACAACGAAGATGATCATATTTCTGTGTGGAACAAAAAAAAGATGTACATTGAGGGTCAATTAATGAGACTCCAAGTCTGAACCCCCACCTTCACTCTTGAGGAAGAGACCCCCACTGTGCCTGCCTATATGGGTTACTCTACCAAAGTTACCTTGGCATTGCTATAACAAAGAGCTTTTGGCTGCCCTCTTATCTCCTATTGGTAAAACTTCATATTTGGATCTTGCATCTCTCCAAAAACTAGAGGCAGTGTGGCAAAAGTTAGGATGCAAATAGACATTACGAAAGAAAGACCTCCTCATGTGTGGATGGGGTTTCATGAAGAAGACTTTACTGTGGGGAGATGGCAAGCCATCCAATATGAGGGACTACCAGAGTATTGTTCTTATTGCAAACACCAAGGTCACATATCACAAGTTTGTAACATAAAGAGAAGAGATGAGGAATACAAGAAGAGAAAAGAAGTTGAAGCTGCAAATAAAATCAAGGGCAAGAAGACTGCAGGTACCAGCAATCAGGTAATTCCCCAAACTTCTCCTCAACAGGTTAATGCTAATATGACTGCTAATGTTTCGGGTGCTTAGGATACCCAAAAACAAATGCAGCAAACACAACCTGAGATGGACAAACAACAAATGGATGAGTGGCAAACTCAAAAAAGGAAAATAACAAGGGTCAGCAAGGCCATGGTCAGTAAAATAAAGTCTACAAACCAGTGAACAACCTAAATTTGCAGGAAAATAATTTTGAAAAGAAGCAAGTGGAAAAGTCAGGTATTGACTTAACCCCCCTCCCACAACCCCATTCCCCTGATAAAGTTGATCAAACACCTCCATGTGATGGTAATCAGAAAGCTCAAAATAAACAGAGCAAAGATGGAAAAATAACCCCAGGTATTGACTTAATGCTCCCAAACCCCATGAACCCCCTTGATAATAGTTTTCTGTTGTTGGCTGTTTCTGAAGTTATGGGAGGTGAGGTGGATGGGATCAATGAGAAATCTACTAAATTGCAGGAAGGGATAACCAAAGGGAGGAATTGATCCCATGCTTTGTATTGGGAACCTTATGAATGACCCTAGGATGGACTCTAGAGCCCCTGCAACCACTACTCGAAATGCTAATTTTGAACAAATTCAGAACATTACAGAAGGTGATCAGTGTGGTATCTCAATTGAGGCAGAAGGGTTCACAAACATTCAGAATGAGGGTGATAAGGCAGAACTTAATGAGCTTCAGATGATGGAAAATTCTCAAAAAATGGTTGAGAGCACTGGGGGAAACCAGGTACAAAATCAGAGGTTAAATGGTCCTACCAAGTCACAACTTGAAAACAAAAAAAGAGAGCTTCAGAAAGAAGATCAGCTAAGAAGTGAGGTTGTTACTTGTATTCAGTCTATGGAACCAAATAACAGTAACCAAAGAGGGAATCAGGAAATCAACATTTTAACCAGATCATTCTCAAATTTTGAAGTAAGACTTCTCTCTTCTGCAATTTCATCAAAAAGTTCACTAGAAAATGGAAGGTCGACCTGCCAAGTGATAAAAATAAAGCAGGAATCATCTCAGTTAACAAGAAGCCATACTCACCATTTTTAATGCCTCTAGGAACAAACATGTAACATCTGCACCGCTATTCTTCAACACGGTTAGCAAATGCTTAATAACCTTAGATACACTTGTCCTATGCATTGAAAGATAAGATAGTATCTCTGGAGCAAGATATTCCTGTAGATATAGGTTACAGTGATGAAATATGTTAGAAGCTGCTAAAGAAAATTAACAGTAAGATGGAGAGACATCATTATTGAAGCTGGTAATTACGGTACAACTCACTTCAACTTCACTATCATCGAAAGCCTATAAATTCCCCTCCCAACATCCCAACAAGAACATTTCTCATCTTATAAGATTCCCCTCCAAAATATGGGATTAACCAATATCAGTTGAGACCAACTTAGGCAATCTATCAGCGAGCTCTACAAGTAAGCGCCCAATAGTGGAAATCCACGACTCATCAACGCCCCAACTTAGAAATTTTGTTTGTCCTCAAGTAAAGAAAATCAAAAACACAATAGGTAGGCTCTTATTTCAAAACACATCACAAATCAATTTCCCCTTCCCCATTAAGCACAAAGGTAATGGCTTCGATTGGTACTAACAAATAGTCCACATGCAAACTTTTCACAAAAGAAATCCTCTCATTCTCATGAAACATTTTGAAAAACCAAGAATCATTTAAGTGACAACAAACTCAAACTCAAGAAATGACTCAACTCATTAACTCTTTCACATGCTCACTTGACTCAATTAGGAATTTTCAAAATCACTACTTTTTCAACTTACATGCCCTCACAAGAAAGAAATGTCCCAAAACCACACACATATAAACAAAACGAGGGACAAAGATGTAGCACTCACACTCACAAAGAATCATCTCATGCACACAAATGTCACACCATATGTGCCCATATTTTCAATCAACGTTGACTCAACTCCATTTGGTTAGAAATCTCAAAGGACTTTGTTAAGCTTGTAATGTAGGCTTAGGGAAGGTTAGGATATCATTTAGGTACAAGTGACTACACCCTCCTTGAACACTACACAACAACTTATCATTTCCAACTTTCTTCACTTTTCAAACCCATGCACATTCCACACTACTTTTCATTTTTTTTTCTTATTTCCACTCTAGATGCCCCACATGCAACAATTTTTTGCCGCTTTTCAAACCCATGCACATTCCACATTACTTTTCATTTTTCTTTTCTTATTTCCACTCTAGATTCCCCACATGCAACCATTTTCAACTTTTGGAGAATTCAAGTCTCATTTATTCATTTTCCTTCTTTCTTTTTCAAAGTTTTTTCTTTCTTTAAGACTTTCCATCCATCCTTCAATTTATCTCTTCTTTATTTATCTTTTTTTTTTATATCAAGCCCTCATGTGGTAAGCATCCCTTCAATGAATTTTCCATAACACCTCCAACTTAGGCTTTTAGCCTCAACTTTCACAACCTCAAGTTCAAGGAGGGAAGGGTTCAAAAGAGGGCTTTTTCAAAAAGGATAAGGATTGTAATGTGGTTGCCAATAAAAAGGATTAGGCTCAAAGGGAACAACTAAGGATATATTTAGTACAAAGGTGGGAGTTATAGGCCAAGTGGACTTCAAAATCATCAAAGAAAGCCTAAGATCATTTCTCCAACCAAACTCAATCAAGATCAACATTTCAAGACCAACCGGGCAAGTTCTAGGTGACAAAAGCAAACACAAGGCATTATTCAACAACTTTCCACACATGGCCTGCAAATCAAAAGATGGTTCAAAATCTTTCTTCCTTTTAAAATACAAGTAGCATTGAACATTTTAACCGCTAACAAATCAAAAGTCACAAAAAGAGTTGTAAGAGTTGTCACAAAATCATTCATAACATGCTCAACCTTAGTAAAACGGAGAGGTATGCTCAACACTATTCACATGCATGACTATGCTCTTAGTACCAACGAAGCCACAACCTTCCTAAAAAGATGACGATTTTGCCCTTAAGAAAGTCATCAACCAACCTATCATCAGGCAACCTCATGCATCTATTCAGGAACAACTACTTAGACTTCGCCACAATCAAACACTCACAAGCAATCGACGATTTACCCTTAAGAAAGTCGTCATCCTCTATCCATCATCGGGCATCGTCAATCCAAATCTTATTATCAAAAATAAAACAAAGAAGCTACAAACTACAAATCAAAAACTAAAATAAACCAATCCAACACAATATCAACAGAAATATCCACAATATCAAATCCCGACAAGGGCACACCAATCCATAACAAAGAAAGAAAAGCACGCCCGACAAGGGCACAATCACTGCATACAGAAACAATCAATAAAATTACTACAAGGGAGGCACCCCCAACTGAAAATGAGATTGTGTTCTGACAGTCCAAATATCAAAAGAGAATACGAGGGACTCTCTGAAACTGCATCACTCTGAGCTTGAGCTGCTTCTGCATGTTGGTCCTAACCTCATAGAGGTCACTCTCTCCATCACTTAAAGGATCAGTGATGACCTCAACCGGCAGCCGCCGATTTAATCTTTGAGCTGTGGTGCTTCCAGTGGCTCGTGTTTTTCCTGTCGTCTCTGGATTTCTTCAAATTTGTTGTGTTGTATATGAAAAATTATCGTATCAAGAAAATATTCCTCAGCAGCATAAGCCTTTATAATTCCATAGTAGTGATAGGGAGAACCCCAAAAATCAATGCAGACCTACAGCCTATGTTTAACCATAAGCTTGTGAATAGAAGGAATAAAAATGGTGAAGTCCTCTCCAAGAGCATGAGCTAGGCAACAATGTGCATCAATAGCATCTGTGAATGGAAAGGAGCACCCACAATTTATCAGCACAAACTTGAAGAAAGTATTGCATAAATCACATAGTAGAAAGCTTTTATCGGGTACAAAAACTCACAATTCAGTCTGCTTTAGAATTAAAACAGAAAAGGATAAGGTCAAAACGATAAGATAAAATCAACTGAGTTTTCAAAAACAACAGTAGTAGAATCATCTAGCAATTGTTCGTGACATAAGGAAAGGAATCGCATTCAAAATGAAGTTTGGACAGACATGAGAAAAACTCTTGCAATATTGACTGCAATTGAACCACTAATATAATGATTTAAATTTTAATGTTTGCTTCACAATTTTCCAGCCATTTGTGACAAACTACTGGATGATCTTCAGTAAAAGGAAGTAGAAGCTGCAATTCGTATACACTCCAAGGTTCACTTCTATATAAGTGTGTGCGAGTGTAGATACATATGGGCCGGAATTTGATATCTGAGAGTGTACTCATTAGAGTAAACATCGAAACCCACAAACAGTAGATCTCTGTCATTTCATTTGTTATCTATTGATTTGAAGAAAACAAGTCACATATATTATTATCAGTGATATTAATGAGAAGGCGAAAAAACAGACCCGTCCAAGACAAGCTTCAAGTGATGCACCAGCGAAGATATGTGTCCAGTATAACCTGCAAAATGGAAATGAAGAGAAAAGGAAAAGAGTTTAGGAAAACATGCAATCAAATGGAAACAATGAAACTTAGAAGCATTCCCTTAGTCCCTTTTACACCAACTTGCACATAAGGTATCAATCTTGTAAGAGTTTTGATTGCACCACGTCTTACTTCTACTGGGGTGTCCATTTTAAACAACCGAAATAAATGCAGGAAAAAGAAGATGCATATGCTCATCTTATGTCCCTGCACATTAAGGTGAAACCACTACCAGAAACATCAAAGCGATACTAACCAAGGCATGGACCAGAAGCAACCAAGGAAGACTAAACACCAAAAACTTCAAGGGTGTGGAGAATAGGAATAACATGTGTAGTCATTAAACCTCTCTGCATCAGTAAGAACTTGAATACAACAGGGAAGTATATCAGGAAGATACTTTCTGAATTCATCTTTGAGTGCCAAGCAAAGTTGTTCCACGAGATGCAGAATCTAAAATAAGAAAAGAAAATGACCAGTAAGATCATTAACCAAAGCATTTGTGATTATAATGACCTACATCAAAAGTATGTGCAGTATATTAATACCAACTGAAACTACTACTTACAGGAGCAATGTGAACAGGTCAGTTAGCAATAGGCAAGCTGAACGATGACCATAATTCTGTTATCAGAGAGTGGCAGATATTTACGGATGTGCTACAAACAATAAATCATTTAACAGACCTTAAGAAAATAACAGATGCAAAAGACAACAAGACAGACAATATAATTAAAACGAAATATTACCTGTCGTGCAATAGATACCAAGGTTCCAAGTTTCCATGTTATAAATTCCTTTAGGCCATCCTCACATATGCGTACAATGTGAAACAGATTAGGCAAAACCTGCAGAAAAATAAAAGATACAATCATAAATAAATAAGCATCTCTGATAAAATCATCCACAACTAATGTTTGGGAAAAGAAGGGTATACTAATTACAAGCAATAGAATTCACTATGTTCTACTTAAGTTTTCACCTTCCCCGTGTCATAGGCTGGTTGTCCCCTACTTTTATAAGTTAAAAAAAGTAAAGATCTGAGATATCTTTATTCGGCTCAGGTTCTTTCTCTCTCACCTTTGCTCTGTAAAAAGGTTGTAAATGGGAGGGTCTGCTGGGCGTGGACAACCAGGTGAACTGTTTGTGACATGCTAAAGAACCACATTTGATGAAACACCAGGGGAAGGATGATCCCTTATTTTCTTTTGGTGCACCGACAGAGTTCTCAATTGTATAGAATATTAGGTGGAGTTTGTAGAGAATCATTTATTTTTGTAGATTCTTTACCTTTTGGTATACCCCATGTAATACAGTCATATTTTTGGTCATGTTTATGAATGAAAATATGTACTTAATTTTTTTTTAAAAAAAAAGACATTTTCTTTAGGACAGACTAAAAAGAAAAGTATGTCTATAAGCCTGAGCGGATTTCGTATTATAAACCAACAATGTAATAGCCTTTATACTGACACTTCACTCAGCAGTCACAAAAGTTGTCCAACTTGATCAATTTTTCCAAATGTAAGCTCTTCACATTCACAAGAAAACCAGAACTTAACCAGATATAAATACAAAAAAAAATGTATAAAACAGTGATCTCACTCTTTAATGCGGGTAACACTGCCTGCGCTTGTAGTCACGAAGTAATGGGCTAAGTTCTTTTAATTGAATTGACTTGGGCAAAGACTTTGAGCAATGGTGGCGAAGTTCTTGTACATCCTTCAGTGATCAAAATAATTCATAAATAAAATATAAATATTTTAATTTGAATATAAAAGGAGAAATGACTATCTTTTGAGAATTAATTAAGTCAAATTAAAATCAAATAAAATGTTAGTTAATACAACAATAAATAAACAAGAGGGAAGAAATACCATTCAAAATCTGTTGAACCTGTCCTAATATTAAGAATTACCCAAAAAAAATAAGGGTTTGGGCCTATTTATATCAAAGACCAACTACTGGGCCATTCTTTTGTGCCTTTGGGCTCCTTTTCACTCTCAAAATTAATGATATACACCAAGTGTATATCTGATGTATACACCAGGTATATGACTGATATACGGCCCACATTTATGAACTCCGAAACCTGCCTTTCTAATTTCAGCCCTGTATCTCAATATTTTCATCATGTATATTGATGTATACCACTGCATACAACCGATATACAACCTATATCTTAGTTTTTCAGCATGTGTTTCATCTTCGATTTTGACCTGTTCATCGATTTCCTGCTGGCTGACTCAAGGATAAAGAAATTTGGGCTTTCATGGCCCAAATGAAATGCAAAGGGAGGAAGAGGGAGTTCATGATGAACTCGGGCATAGTAAAACAAATAAAGCACATAAGTATTAACATCATAAGAGGTATTGAGCTAAATGATGAGGCATATAAGCATTATATACAACAGTAAACCCATAATGACTCAACATACGGTACATGATAAATGAGATTCTTAAAGACATGCTCCTAACCAAACAACGAATCAGAATATGTGCATCACACAGGTAAGAGATTTCAAAGAAAGAACAAAACTTGAGATACTAATGAGCTACCATTCACAAAACATAGCACTAGGCTAACACCCAAAGAATTATAATAGGCATTTTGAGACCTTCCAGTAGCAACAGATATAAGCAGGAAAGTCGAGAAATAACCAACCTCAAAAGATGAACACTAGTTAACTGTTGCAAACATAGAACAAACAATATTGATAAATATACCTTCTCTCTAACAAGACTAAAAAAAAGAACTAGTTAAATAAAACCAGAGACTCGAATCTTATGCCAAATCAACTCACCAACAGTAATCCATTTGAACATCAACTATTAAGCCAAAGAAGGCAGAGATGAACGAAAGATTACTCTTAGGCAGTGAGAAGACAAACCCCAAAACGACATACAGAAGGAGAAAGTGAAACAGTTAAATACCAATGTATCAAAAATGACTTAGATACAAACAAATCAGTTTTAGCATGCTTTAAAGTGAAAAAAAAAGACACACAAACAATGATCTTGCTAGAGCAAAAGAAACACGACAAGAAAAATCTCCACAAAAGAAAAACAAACTCCAGCAACTTGAATATCCCATCAAGTGGCTTATCTCCGTTAGAGAGAAACTTGAAACAAACTAACTCGGTACACAGGATGATAAAGCATATGCAACTCTATGCTACTAAAGCCAAGATTTTAGAAATACAATAGGTAATATAGAGTTTGACCCTTTATCTTTAAGATCAGACAACACCGAAGAGAGAATAGGGCAGTAAAGCAATCAACCCATACGACTGAAATAAGCAGAGAATGCGAACAAACTGTATATCAGATTATGAAAGCCAAAATAAGGTGATTTCGAACTTCATGATTGAATCTCCAACTTTCCAAACCAGACAGTCAGTAAAGAGAAAAGAAGAATCAACAAACCTTCAAAGTAAACTAAAATAAACAACAACAATCGAATAACGACATTGATTTGCAGCCGATGACAAGTCAAAATGCTTTCAAAATTTTAACATCTCTATGCAGCCCAAGATCAAACAGTCGATCATATTAAATTAAAGTAAAAGATACACAAATCAAAACGAGTGTTACCTTTTCGAGGGCAGCAGAGGATCAGCGACCAACTTCACAATGAATGGAGAAGAGGGCAAAATTAGGGTTCGGAATTGGGGGGCTGAGAAATTTCGGATAAACAAGGGCCCATTTCGGATGCTACGCGGCATGATCAACCCCCTCGTCCTTGGTTGCTGTTTCTGCTGAAATCGTAAGGACGTTGAAGAAGAAGACAAGAATCGTACGCACGCGTTCACAGTTGTTTTCCGTCTGCCTCCGTGAATTCGTCGTTTGCCACTGCCGTGTATTGATGAAGACGCCGTTTGGATTGTTGTTGTCGTTGCACACGGTTGATGTCGTCGTTTTGCTGAGCGTGAAGACGCCACTATGAAGACAACGATTGGTCGCCGTGTACTACTAATGTTAACGTTGGGGCTGAGAAGAGAATCTTATGGGTTTCTTGAGTTTGATTAACAGAAATGGGCCGGGTATGGAGGAGAATAGGGATTGGGCTGCTGGAATTGGAAAACTGAAGTAGTGGGTTGTTGGGAAGGGTTATTGGGCTACTGATAATGGCACTAAAAGGTCCAAAATTGATCTCCAAATGGGTGAAAATATTTTTGGCTAATCAAACAATAGCCCAAATAAATTTTAAATGTAACCAAATTGAATGTAATCAAGATGAATTTTAATTAATGAGCTTCTCGAACTTAACGAAATAAAATAATTCATTAGATAATTACAAATTAATTAATTTGAAATTATAACTATAATTTGAACCAAACTAAATTAATAAAATATTTTGACTAAAATCTTTTTAAATGGTTTTCGAATGTTTGCAAATATTTAATTACGTAAGGAAATTATATAAAACTATTTATTATCTAAAATATATTAAACATGACTGAATTTCTTCCACCTTCTCTGTACGAGTAGTGAAGAAGTATAGATTTAGTTGGTTGTTGACCAACGGAAAGCATGGGATCAAAAAAGGAAGAATTTACGCAATTTCTTTTCTAAGAAAGAGATCATAATGATTGATCGCTCTTTCAATCCGGTCAAATGAAATTGGCGTGTACCAATTTGGATCAGAATTACACTAAAATCTTAGAAGAAAGTATTTGAAAATTATAAACTAATTATTCAAAATCATTTGGAATCTAAGAAGCTCGCGAATTAATTTTTATCGGGGAGGGTCAAAATTGTCCACAATGCCGCACTGTAGGAGCTTGACCTAGAATTCGAATTCGACATTCAACAAACTGAAATTGAGCCGTTGATTCAATTCAAACGGTCTCAAACGAGAGAGGAAAGGAAGAGAGGATGCACATCGCTGCTGGATGTTGGGTTCAGGTTTGGGAGGAAGAAGAGTATGGGTCGGTTGGTATCCCCATATACTATACATATGTATTGTATTTGTTGGTGGGTTTTGGGCTTGTGTCTTACTAAATGAAATTGGGGTTGTGGACTGGATTTTTGTATTTATATTCCAATTCCAAATTAGAGTTAAAAGTGTGATTAGAATTGAGTTTAATTTGAGTAAATTTGGCTAACAATTAACGAGTTTCGTAATCTTACAAAATAAAATAATTATAAATTAATTAACTTTAAAAAATAAAAATATTACTTCAACCAAACTAATTGACAAAATTATTTGGTATTCCGAAAATACTGAATACTAAATAGTAATAATGTCTAACACTAAATTCAAACCCGAATACGATAATTCTAAAATTTTACTCTTGGATACCATATCAAATTTTGAATACCAGATTATAAAAAAATTTAATTTGATTAGATTCGGTAATTCGATTTTTGATATTTTATGCTCAACCCTACTAGAAGCAATGTGGTCTTTAGTAAGTTTGATTCTTTAAAAGAAGATCAAAACCCCTATTTTTAAATTATGTAAAATTAAGTAAAAATATTCTTACCATTAATAGTTGTCTGCTAATAGGTTTGGGTAAAAAATGTTAGATTGCGCTCCCCTCAATAGTCATTTCGTCCAGTGAGGTATTAAAATCACTACACGTGTCCCTTAATATAATAAATGGTTCAGATTTATTTGTTAAAAAACCCAACAAGTTTAGCTATGGTCAACAATTAACCATATCTTCCTTCTCTCTACCACCAGACCCCAAATCCTCTTCTTTTCCTGAAAAATTTCAATACCAAGTCCAAACTAGCGGGTTCCTCTGATAGCATATTAGGTGAAGTATTTGGAGAAATTTTATGTTGAAATTGCTTCATATAGATAGGTATAGAAGTTAATGGTCATTCATTTCATATTTAGCCTTTAAAAAAGCTAAAAGCATTAGCAGAAATTGAAGTCTTTTGGAAATTTCAATGGTGTGTTTGATAACAGATCGCTCGTAGCCATGTTTTTCACACTATACAACATACACCAAATAAAATCCTAACACGATCAAAATTCGGCACCGGTAGTTTCAACTGGATAACGGATTGTTCATAGCCATGTTTTTCACACTCTACAACATACACATAACAAAACCCTAACACGATTGAAATCCGGCATCGGTAATTGCAACTGGATAACAGATCGCTCACTATGTTTTTCACACTCTACAACCGAACAAAACCATATTTATGAATACTCATTTATGTTTAAATTTGTATAAGAGAGAGGGAGAGTGAGCTTCAGGAGAAAGAAACGAAAAAAACTCGATTGTGATTACAACTGGTATTGAGCTTGTGGGCGCAACAGAGGCGCAACACTATTATACTCTTTTGTTACTCTTTTCTTGTTTTAACCTATCAAATATTTAATTTAATAATAATATCTACTTTCTTAAAAAGAAATTATCAAAAAACTAAAAGCAAGATAGCAAATTATTTATTATTTATTTAAAACTAGAAGAAAAAGCCTGTGCGGACAATCTTACTATCTAAAATTCATACATTTTGTAATGATGGCAAATATAATTTTTTGAGTACGTTGATATTTTTATTATTTTTTCATTTTAATGAACTATATTAATGGTCAAATATAAGAAATATGTCATCAATTCTAATAATAAAAAATCTAAAATTTTATTTAATCGATATTTCATATGAAATAAATTAAGTTATTATTACTCACAATTTTCAATCTCTCTTTTTCAAGTGAAGCCCATTTCCAAACATTATTACTATAACTTTCAAACACATTTTTTAATCCCCTAAATATTTTTGACTTCTTATTTTTAAAAAAGAACCTTTCTAATTGATAACTCAAAATTCAAATATTAAACTTGTTAATTTAAATGATTTCTTTAAGAGTAAAATATATATTTTAAAGTTAAATTGTTTATTAAATAAATATAAATGTGTCATTCTTTCTGTGACACTAACTAAAAAAATAGTCACAAATATATCAATGGAAAAAACAAATCATGGCATAAATAGGGTAACATATTAAGAAACAAAAAAATGATCCTTCAAGATGGCTCATTTGGTTTGGAGGGTGGTTATCCACACGGATGACCCGGGATCGATCCCCCTTCAATGCCTTCTGAGTCGAGCCTGTCGCATAGGGTTTGCCTAGTGCGGTTTACATCCCATGTGTGGTTTGCAGGCTATTACACAGTGGGGGGTTTACCCAGTGCGCACAAAGTGCTCACCACAGAGTGTTCACCCAAAGGGCAGAGGCTGTGGCAGAGGTTGTAGCGGCTGCGGGTTATCCTGGGGTTCCAAAAATATTAAGAAACAAAATAATTTTTAAAACATAAATAATATTCTTTTTGTTTTGATTTATTTGTCTTATTTTTTTCTGTTTCACAAAGAATAACTCTTTTTTTTTGTAACTCTTCAATTTAACTTTTTACACGACATATTTAAGACCACGAGAATAAAGCACATCTTGATATGATTTATATATCTTTAATTTAGATCATAAGATTCAAAAGTCCTTCTTTTTTTTAATTTTTTTTATAACAAATCAAACTAGAACAAATAAATAAAAACATGAAAAATAATATTAATAAACAAACAAACAAACAAAGATTCAGTTGCTTCTAAAAATTGACCGGTCATATAATATGTCAGTTTACGAAAGAAAATTAACATATCCAATTTTGTGCAATATTATTGAGTAATGGATAACAATTTTTTTTGGTAAAGGATAAAGAAGCAAAGAATAAGAATGGCGAAAACACATGCTTTAATGGTTCCATTTATAAGCTTTGTATGTGACTATTAAAGGAGAAAAAGTAAATAAATAACACATTTTCAGCTGTTAGTTTTCGATTGTTAACAGACACAAAAATATGAAAAATTAACAGCTAAAAATGTAAATCAAACAATTAATTGACAATATTTTTTACCATTATCCATTAATTCTTTAAAGGGCAGAATGTCTTTTGGAGACATTTGGCTCAAAGGAGAGAAGTAATCAATCATTGAAGAGATCTTTTATATACATTAGTAACTGAATCACTGCTTACCATTCAAATCAAACCTTGAGTTGTTTGTTTGCTGCTACTGCTTTTCAGGTTCTCTCTTATTTGCTCTTTGTGTCAATATTTTTAATGTATCTCATCATGACAACGGGATGTTTAATTTATGAAGAAATAATATATTTATAAAAATTTGGGGTAGAAAAAAGAGAAATTGGTGATAATTGAATTCTAGCTAACAAATGAAAGTTTAAGTACTCAACTAATTGAGCTACTACAATAAATTCAAAAAATTTAGACTATTAGTAAAATTTTATTTCTCAGGGAAGGTTTGAATCCATGTCTATTTGTTTTTTGCTTCTTACAACCATTGTTGAATTAGGCACTTTTACACGAGTTTTCAAGTGGATGAAATCGATCGAGTGGTCTCAATTGGAAATGGGATGGATTCTTCATAGTTCTAGGTTATTGTATG
Source organism: Solanum piurae (assembly GCA_029582685.1). NCBI lineage: Eukaryota > Viridiplantae > Streptophyta > Magnoliopsida > Solanales > Solanaceae > Solanum > Solanum piurae. The sequence goes on along the minus strand of JAJOOO010022916.1, from coordinate 5,190 downwards.
AGGCTAAGGCTTTCTGTATATTTACTATAGTTCATAATTCATGTACATTTTGTATTGCAAATGACATATTTTATTCCTTTCAAATCTATTGCTATTTACTAAAAAAATCATCATTCTTAAGATAGAAAGTACATTTATATTCCAAATAAAAAGAAAACATCCTTAATTATAAAATTGACTAAAAGTGCATAAAGTAAATTAAATAACTAACTATTGTACAAATACAATATTCAAATGAGGGTAAAATATCACATGTTAGAATAATGTATAAAAACAACAAATCACTGTAAATTCTCAATAATAATAACAACAAAACGGTAGAAAGTTGTACAATACCAACAAAAAGAAGCATAAACATTAAACAAAACAAATAAAAAGAGACAAGAGAAGAGAGCACTTTTTTTCCCCATTTTTTTCAATTGTTTTAAGTGTGTAATCTATTGTGTCAAATGTCACTACTTATAGGATAAGATTGAGGAACACAAAGAGCTTTCATGAATATGATATTAATTCGTTTGAGATCATGGATGTGGTGGATGAGAGGTGGAGTAAAAACCATAATGAATATAATTAGTGGGATTACATATATTTACATAATAGAGAGTTAATGGTAATAAAATTATGCAATATATTTCACATTAATACAAATATTTATATATATATATATATATATATATATATATATTATAGGTTTGTATGATTTTTTTTTCTTTGTGAAGGGCAAACATAACCATTCATATTTTCAATCAGTGCACTTAGTCTCGTTTCGTGCCATAATAATTTTTGAAATAGAGTTATCTTCTCATAATATGCCAGTAATAAAAACTTTAGTCTCGAATCTATATATTAAAATTTAAGTTTAATCTAATTTATTGTTAACAATGCTTTCAGATAATTTTTATCAATACAATTGGTATAAGGCACAAGTACCACCCTAGACTATGACCGAAATCTCAGAGATACTCCTAAATTTAACTAGGGTCATATTACCCCCGCTAAACGAATTTAAAATGTAATTAATACACCATAACAAGTAATGAGTGCACAAATTGGATACTTGCCATTTTTTTAATTGATAACTTTATAATTAGTTAGTATACATATTTAATAATATTAAAACTGATATTTATGTAATTATTTTTATTTCTTTCTTTGTAAAATATTTATTTAAATTTATTTATCACTTTAAACTTTTTTTAATTAATTTATTATCTTTTCACTTTTGATTATTTTTTTAAAAAAAATAGAATTTTTTAAAGTATATTAAAAAGTGTACTTTAGTTTTAACATTTTTATCTTTTTATGTTTTATTGATCCTCTTCACTTATTTTGATATCCGTTCGAAATTCACTTATTTTGATATCCGTTCGAAATTCACTTATTTTAAATACAAGACATTTGAGATTAAATTTGAAATCAAATCAAAATGAAAGACAAAAAAGAAAATCAATAGAAAAATAAAAGAGAACAGAACAATGAATGAAGGTAAAACAAAAAGTTTTGATACAAGGTAAAAAATATTTAATAACTTAATTTAAATAAAAGATAAAGAAAATAAAAAAAGATTTTTTAAGAATAAAAGATAATATTTACACACATGGCAGGCAAGCGTGTACAAACACAACCAACTCGGGTGGTTGAAGGTGCTACTTCATCATAAAAGATGCACAAAAATATGAAAAGAATGAATTAGGGGGGGGGGGGGGTAATATGACCTTGGTTAAGTTTATAGTCTAGGAGGTACTTGAACCTTATCTGTAACGACCCACTAGATCGTTTTGAGAACTAGAACTATATTGACTCTTACTTTAAAATTTAAATGAAACTTTTAAACTATTCGGTAGCTACGATTATTTAGTTGGTGGAGATTTATTAAATAATTAATTTAGTTGATGATTAATGGACCAAGTTCATATATTAAGATAATTTAAGTTAATACCCATAACACTTGACCCATGTGCAAAACTAAATTAAATTAGATAGGGTTAATATTTCTTTTGTCATGCCATAAAGTCACAAACCCATTGTCGGCTTCTACCGATAAAAATGAAGAAGATCACGACATCACAAGAGAAAACAAAAATCTTTAAATCTCCAGATTGGATTTCAAATTCGAGCACGTTTCTTGGAGCTTTGAATCCAAGTTCGGATTATCTTGGAGTTGTGGTGCGTTGCTTAAATATTATGCATCCCACACTTCATCTACCTCTATTTATTAGGTTATTATGGTGTTCTAAAATGATATTTATTATGTTTAGATTTTCATATTAGTTTGGGCTTGTATCATATTGTAGAAGCTCTTGTACTTATGACACTAAATCTTGGGGTGGTATTTTAGGTTTCCGCATTTGATACTTGTAAGTGACTTAGTGTTTGGATATTATGTTGTCGATTATCTTTCTACTTTAAATATTAAATTGAACTGGTAAAAGTATTGGGTTGGCTTACCTATCGATTGTTCCCGACTTGTGATTTGGATCGTGACAAATTGGTATCAGAGCTCTAGGTTCATCGATCTCACGAGTACATGAGATGAATCTAGTAGAGTCTTGTGGATCGATACGGAGACGTCCGTTACTTATCTTCGAGAGGCTATAGGACTTTAGGAAACTTTCAGCTTTCATTCCTTATCGTGCGTATGTGGTTTGGTTTAAGGTCAAATTTTTTTGCTCCAGTCTCTCACCAATCAATAGTGAGGAGACATTTTAAATTTGACCTTAGTAGTAGGGGATGTTATGCGGTATAGTACATATGTGGTGTTATTTGCAAAGTAACTTAGTAATGAGCTTTTCGATTAAACACAATGAAATTGACAAGGTTGGAATAGAAAAAATGGTTGGGTCGAGGTGTGGTTTAGACGAGGACACTTGAACTTTATTTGAATTTACTAGGACACTCTTATGACTCGTGTATACGATAGGCAAATAATTCAGTAATGAAATGGTAGAATGTTGATATGTTGAAGAGAATTGTAATATTAGGAGGATCAATTGATCGATTAAGAGGATAGTAATTATGGTAAGGCTATGAGGAGAAGTTGAGTTAGGACAAAGACAAAACAAATATGATTACTTCTAATGACGTTTGTGAGGGTAAGAAGTTATAGGATTTGTATGGCAAATTTCCTTTTTATCCTTGGAGAAGAGGTATACTGAACATAATTTGAATAGTTTAATTTTGATGGCACAATGACCATGTTGATATTCATTGATAGAAGCCACAAGGTGGGTTAAGTCCAATACATAAAGAGTTAATAAAAGGCTAAACTGAATGTCAGCCAGTAAGAACATTTAAATGAAGAGTTAATGCTAAATAGTGATAAATTCATATGTTGTTGACCAACGGAAAGCATGGGATCAAAAAAGGAAGAATTTACGTAATTTCTTTTCTAAGAAAGAGATCATAGTGATTGATGGCTCTTTCAATCCGGCAAAATGAAATTGGCGTGTACCAATTTGGATCAGAACTTAAAAGGAAATGAACTTAACATGATTTTTTAAGGAAATAAATTTTATATCTAAATAATTAAAATTTAAATATTTCAGTTAAACATAAACAGAAGAAGACTATCTTTTAGGAACTTAATTACATTGAATCCAATTAAAACAAATGTTAGAGAGTTAATACAAATAAACAAATAATAAGAAGAAAGGAAGTAAAGTCAAAATATGGGCTTTTGGCCCACCCATCCTAACTCTAAAAATGGGTCAGCTGCAAAGATGGATTTTAGCTCACTAGCTTCTCCTGGACCTGCTGTGCAAAATAAAATTGGGCTTTGGCCCAGTCTCATGCCTAAAAAGACTGCATATACAGCGATTGTATACCAGTGTATACGGAAAGTATTGGTTTTTTATTTTGTATATCGGAATGTATATAAAGTGTATACAGTCTAATTCAGCTTTTGAATACCTGTATTAATTTTTTGGCCATGTATTTACTGCACTCAACATGTTTATCAATGTATACTGGGTGTATACAGATTATATATCAGCCTAGTTTAAGCTTTTTGAGACCTGTATTTTGCTTTAGGAACCTGTAATTCAGTTTTTCTTTCACTCGAACATTGACGGGCTGAGTCAAAGGAATTCAACTCAATAATAGGTAAGGAATGGAGTCCATTAGACTTGGATTGGATTTACATGCATCAAAAATAAAATCAAATTAGAGGCTTGTTCGATCCATGAGATACACAAAAATATTGCATTGAAAAGTAATCTACTGTATCAATTTTTGGCGGGTACAACTAAGAGATGCAAATAAGATATATTTAATCATGCAAGGGTTGAACTTTTTTAAGAAAAAAAATCACTAATCATAAAATGAAGAAAACAAAGGCTCATGAGTAAGAATTCATGATACTTAACAAACACAAGCAAAGACATTAGCAGTTTATCCCTAATCTAATTAAATTAACAAATAAGAAGATAAATTGGTCATTAAATAGGATAAGAATGTGTTTATCCACTTAAATATGTGAAAGTGGACAATAATAGTTGATTTTTTTTCACGACATCTCTTTAATTAATATGTCTTTGCTATATATTTATTGTAAATAGGTGGATGTCCATGGGACCCACCTTTACTATAGAAAACTATCTTCTCCAAGTAATATTAGTACTCCCTAATGCCCTTTGGAAATACTAAATCAAACACATCAAAATATAGAGAAAAAGTTCCTATTGCTTTTGCTCTCCTCTTCCTCTTTCTTTGTTTTCACCATTTATTTTAATATGTTTTGCTTTTATTTTATAACACGTTATCAACACGAAGTTCTAACCACATTTTTGATCTCTTACTCCAAAGTTTTTTTTAAATTTAATTTCTTCACTAAGAAAAAAAATGTTATCATCATTGAGTAGTTTATAAATTTATGGATCTGAATGATTAAAAGTAATATGTTTGATATTGTCTCATATTGATTCCATTCTCTTATATTCTTCACTAAAATTCATTTGTTCTTAATTTTTTGGATAAATCTATAGTTACTTCTAATCGGCTATTTTCTTGAGGTGAGATGAAATTATTGGACTAATTGAACCATTGCTAGTAAGTTCTTTAACATGATTCTTGAAGTTGAAAATGCCAATAATATATATATAATATGGATTTTAAGAATTTAATCAAGTTGTTGTGTTGTTTCTTGTTCTTGTGATAATAGAGTATGATTTTTGAAGATCTTGATATTACAAT
>JAJOOO010022915.1:0-12977 GCA_029582685.1 Solanum piurae | reverse complement strand
TTGAAGATATTACTCCTCTCATAGATACTCAACTTATGGAGTTCATGCGGAATTTATGGGCATGAACGACTTGACTCGTAGGTCTACATAACATTATGAAACTCATGATACAACTCTTCTCATTCTCATACTTACTTCCTCAAAACTTAGTTCAAATCAATAGTTGATCTCAAAGGATTCACAATTGAACTCAAAGGCTTTCTTGAACTCTACTCTTAACTCTCTCTTGAATGTGAATTATGAATTCAAGAGTTATGGTTCATGATATGAAGGATCTCTTGATGACAAAGTCGACTCATGAATACATTCTCCTCACTCTCATTCTCACTTACTTGAGTCTTGAAACAAGTTACTAGAAGTTGTAGAAGACTCCACAAAAGGACTCAAAGGGACTTTCTTAGAATGTTCGAAAGAACTCTCAAAACTTAAATCTTAGCTCTACCTTGAATTTGAATTATGAATTATGAATTCAAGGTTATGATCATGTTATGAATTATTTTTAGGTGTTTAGAAGTAGCTTAGAGTAGTTAGAATCGAAAAGGAGTGAAGGTGCACTTTGAACGAACTCAAACGGGGCAACCGACGATAAACTGGATGGGGCAGGAGACCCTGGGGATATGGGTGGCGCGGAGCGCCAGCCCCTTGTCACACCCCTATTTTCGCACGGCGGATAGGTTTTTTCCAATTTAAGTGACGGTATTGATTAGGAATTATTTTATAGTTTTTAAGAGTCGCCACTTGGAATTAAGTTATGGTGTTCCAAGTCACCTTTTTGAATTCCTAATCAATAGAAAATGACTCTTTAATTTTGGTCTGCGAAAACAAAGTTCGGGTAAGGAATTCTGTTGACCGAGGGGAAGGTATTAGGCATCCCTCGAGTCCCGTGGTTCTAGCACGGTCGCTTTTATTGACTTATACTCGACTTAAATTATTTTTGGATACATTATTACATGCCATTATTTGTTTGCATTTATATTTTTTGTTGAAGTTTTATTTGGTCTCAACCTAGATGCGTAACCGCATTCTTGGTCTTGACATTTAGAGACATAACTGTCTTCTTTGCATCACACTTAATAATCTTATTTTCTATAAGTTTCTACTTTAGATTAATAAAATTTAATTATATTATTGGACAAGGTGCATCACTGCATCCTTGATTATTATTTTTAATGTCTCAAAAAAAATGCGCAACCGCATTCTTAATCGAAACAAATAATTTTAACATACCTAAAAGTTTGTCTAATGTTAAAAGAAAATACTTAGTCTTTATAAAGAAATATCAAATAAAACAAAATACTAAAATTCTAGGATAAATTTTGAATCATATTCATATCTTTTTATTTTATATTTTCATATTTTTATTACTCTTAAAATTAATGTCAAAATTAAGTATACATTTTATAATCAAACAAAACAACAATGAATTTAAAAAAAAAAAACTAAATCTCCCTTTTGTTTGATAAAAATAATATAATAATAATTTATTTATTCATTTATTTTAGCCTAATTACACCTACTTTATCATTATTATCTAAATCAAGACAAGAACAATGTCACGACCCGTTCATTTTTAAGAGGTCACAATTAGCAAATAGAAATAAATAAAATAAAAAGTAATCATTGTTAAAGCTACCTTCATTCATTAAACAGAGATATAATAGCTAACAAATTGTTCATTTCAATCAAACTGTGAATAAAAAATAGGAAAACTTGTCATAAAATTACATCAAATTCCATAAATAAATAAATAAAGAGATAAGGTAAAGTTGGATACCGCAAAATCTTAACCGAAGCTCGATTAGAACACCCACAAAAATTTTATAGGTTGTTTGTGATGGTATTTGTATTTGTGTTGATATGAAAATAATGGGTAAGGAAGAAAAGATGTGAATGTATGATTATTGTTTGAAAGAAAAATAAATAAAATGGAAGTGTTTTCTTTTTTTTTCTTTTTGCTCGTGTAGTATCGTATTTTTCTCTCTCTGTGTTTTCTGATGTCCCCTCATGTAATAGTAGTAGTAGTATGTTTATAGGTGTAAGGGAGGGGTTGTACGTGTGTGTGGAGTCTGGAGAGGGAAATGGTTGGGGTAGTGGAGGAGTAAATGGGGTAAGGGCAGGTGTAGTGGGATAGTGTGGGTAGTTTTAGGTTATTCTTTTTTTAGATTAAATATATATAATAAATTATAATAATAATATAAACATTAATTAATTATTTTGAACTAATAAAATATAAGAAAAGTCAAATAGCTAGACTAAAATTATAATTAAGAAATACTAGCTTGTTTATTAAAATTAAAAGAAAACATATATTTTTTGTAGTTTTCAAATCTTTTAACATAAACTAAAATAAGATAAGATTAATATATCTAACTTAGACATAAAAGAAATATTTAAGAAATAAAAAAATAGTGTAAAATCTTATGTTCGGTCAAAAATTACGTGTCTACACCCCTAACATTCAGAGGAGGGTTTGGGGCGCTCTGGCTAGCGCGATGCGCCAGGCCCCAACCCAGAAAATCTAACAAATTTTCCTTGCTCGTTTTCTCACCCTATTTCGCCTAGAATCGAATGGTTTCTTCCCCAATCACTTGGATTCGATTACTTAACATAAGTACACTCTAATATACTCAAAACAACACTCAAATTACTAAATTTCATCTCAAGAAATCATCAAAAACCCAACACAACAAGATTTAGAAAGAACTTCAAGAACACCTATCAAGAACTTAAATCCTTCAACTTTTTGAGAATGAAACTTCACTGAAAATAATATGTTTGGCGTGTGGGTGAACAAACCCAACTCTATAGAAGCTTACATACCTCTTAGGGATCAAACCCATGGCGACAATCCACAACAACTCTCAAGAACTTCGACGAACGCTTCGATCCTTTCTTTTTTCTCCTCTTCTCTCTTCTTCTTTTCTCTTCTTGAACTCTCAACTAAAACTCTAGGCGTAGACTAGGATTATAAAACTGAACCTAATAAGATTAGACCCCTAAAATATTACTAAAAATGAATTAAATCTGATTGGGTAAGGAAAAGACCAAAATACCCCTCTAAAATCCGGTTTTGACTTTCCTTATCTAGACAGCCCAACTTCGAATGCACATATCTCCCTCATACGAACTCAAAACTGAGAAAAATCGGTGGCGTTGGAAAGATAATTCAAAGATATTTCCTACGGTATCTGATAGAATACTTAACTCATCCTGAGCTAGGAGTTATGGTCGTTTGAAGTCAACCCAACACTCATACTTAGCTTAACTTGCAAAATTTTCAGATTTTGCTATTTCCAATTAAGTTCTTTTTGAAATTCAAGGTGCTACATCTAGTAACCTGACCTTAATACTTAAGAAATTTTAAATTCCTTAGTAAAATCTTACTCACAACGAAGGATAGTTCAAGTCTTAGCTCAAAAAATTTCTGGGGTGTTACAGGGTCGTAGTCCGCAAACAATGCAAAATGAGTAATTGCATCATCATTTACCTTAATTCCTGTTACCTCATAGTCCGACATCCATGCAGGCCTTTTTTGAGTACGCCGAAGTGACTGAGCTGCTGAATCAGTTTCTTCCAAAGCTGTTGGAAAATTTCCACCAGTTGGTGTAATTTCAGCAGCTGTTGGAGATATTTCAGCGGTTGTAGGAGCATAATCCTCTGAATTTCTAGGTATCAAGGCCAGTTCTTCGACTTCATTCTCAAATAGGACTGGGGTAGGCTGCTGCATATTCCAATCCCAAGTAGTTTCTTCATCAAAAACAACATCTCGGCTGATCACAATCTTTTCTGTTTGTGGATTGAATAATTTATAGCCTTGGATGTTTCACTAACATCAAGAAACACATTTTTCACTTTTATCATCGAGCTTCTTCCTTTTCTCTTCTGGGACATGTGCATACATAATGCACCCAAAAATTCGAAAGTGATCTACAACGGGCCTTCTTCCACTCCACGCCTCCTCTAGAGTCATGTTCTTAACAGAAAATGTAGGGCTTCTGTTCAAGACGTGAATACTCCAAGTTATCGCTTCAGGCCAAAATTCTTTTTCACTCTTCCTTTTGCCAGTAAACTCCAAACCATATTGAGGATGATTCTATTTTTTCTCTCTGATACACCATTTTGTTGTGGTGTATAAGCTGTTGTAAGCTCTTTTCTAATGCCATCAGATTCAAAAAAATCATCAAAAAATTTAGAGCAATACTCGCCACCACGATCTGTCCGAAGAGTCTTGATTTTCTTTCCTGTCTCAGATTTTTCATGTAAAAAATAAACCCAAGTTTTTCGAGAAAAATCATCAGTAAACGTAATAAAGTATCATTTACCTCCATTAGAAGTTGGTTTGATTGGGCCACAAATGTCCGAATGTATCAGCTCCAAAACATCATTGGCTCTCCACGACTTTCCTTTTGAAAATTGAGAACGATGTTGTTTACCAACAACACATTCCTCACAAACTTGCGATGGAATTGTAATTTTAGGAAGACCTATCACCATATTTTTTTGTTGGAGAACTTTTAATCCGCCAAAACCCAAATGACCATAGCTAAAATGCCACAACCATGATGGATCTCTAACTTTTGCTTTCAAACAACGGTGAATATTCTCTATCTTCAGCGGGAACAACCTGTTTGAACTCATTTTCACAACAACAATAGCTCCTCTAGTAGGATTATAAATCTCACATGCGCCTTTCTCAATAGTTATAACATATCCTTTTTCTTGCAATTGACCAACACTTAGCAGATTGTTTTTCAAAGCAGGAACATATAACACATTTGAGATCGTTTCTTCAAAACCATTCTTGGTTCTAATCTTCATATCACCCTTTCCAATTGCACTCACAGTGGAAGAATCACCAAAATTAATTGTTGAACGGAAATCTTCATTCAAAGAAGAAAAAATATACTTACTTCCACACATGTGATTGTTGCAGCCCGTATCCAAATACCAAACGTTTTGTTCAGGTTCCTTCTCTAATTGGATTGCCATCAACAATGTCTCAACTTCGTTACTTTCAGCAAAATTTGACTTCTCATCCTTGTCATTAGGCAACCTGGTATAACATTTAAACTTATAATGACCAAATTTATGACATCAATAGCATTCTACTTTTGATTTGTCAAAATTCCTTCCTCTGCCTTTACCGTGGTCATCATTGGCTCTGAAATTCCTACTGTCGTCTTTGCTGCCTTCATCTCTATATCCTCGATATCCTCTTCCTCTTCCTCTACCTCTACCCCTTTCTCTAAAATTTGAGAAACGAGTATTAGTAGAAGCCTTCAAAGCCTGCTCTTCGGAAGATGATCTGCGGTTCATTTTTTGCTCATGTACCAATAAGAAACTTTGCAATTCGTCAAGCGATAACTCGTCTATATCTTTTGACTCCTCAATGGAGCAAACGACATAGTCATACTTCGGCGTCAGGGAGCGCAATATATTTTCCACAATTGTGACATGAGTCATTTTTTCACCATGAAATCACATTTTGGTGCTAATTTCCATTGTTCTAGCGCAGTAACTCATTACAGACTCTCTTTCCTTCATCTGCAACGTCTCGAAACCCCTTCTCAAGGCTTGAAGTTGTGCACGCTTCACTTTAGCAGTACCTTGATATTTTTTCTACATCGAATTCTAAAATATCCTTAGAAGTTTTTTTGCAAAGAATAGTTTCTAGGATGGGATAATCGATAGACTGAAATAGATAATTCTTTGCCTTCAAATCTTTCAACTTTTTTGCTTCGAACTCCGCCTTTTGAGCATTCGTTAAGGCTTCGCCTTCCACCGGAGCTCTGATCCCGTCCTCGACAATTGACCAATACTCCTTTGACCGTCAGGAGTTCTCCATCAGCATACTCCAATGGTCATAGTGACCATCAAAATGTGGAATAGCTGCTTGAACATAATTGCTCTCTGAAGCCATAAACTAGCAATATTTCTCTTTGTTTTTTTTTCTTTTTTGGATCTCACTCGGCTCTGATGCCACTGATAGAAAAACAGTATCAAGAAATATATATTTGTAAGTTGAAAGACGATAGAGAAGAGAGAAGGCAATATAATCGAAGGAATTTTTTTGACTAAATAACTGAAAGCTGCAATTACAATCCTTTATAAGCAAAACAACCTAAAGCTAAAAATTAGGAACTACACTCCTAAAACTAGATAGTTGCCCACGTTTAAAATTACTTCCTAAAGTCTAGGACAAACCTAACGTATAACAGAACTCTAATTTACTAAATTGAATTTTTAAAACTAACAGGTTTGTTGTTTCGAAAAGAATAGTAAAAATAGTAATAGATGATATTGAATCAAGATGATAATTGATAACCTATCTTAGGAGGCTGAGCCCTATTTGTATGCATTGAAATTAAGATATATCTTAATACATGTTTGAATGATTAAGATAGTGCATATAGATTTAAACAAATGATTGAGACTCTTATTCTTTAAACACCTAAATGTGAATAATTTATTTATTGGTATGCAATTCAAATTAAAAATAATAATTAAATCCTCCTTAGAAAATAAATTATTATTTGAAAAAAATAAAACATTAATGTTCGCTAGTGATGAAATGGTTTGTAGTAGTAGTGAGGATGGTGCTAGTGAGTATTAATAGTGATGTTGATAGTCGTGATACATGAGATGGTGTTCTATTGACTAGTGTGATGATGGCGATTAAATGTGATGATGGTCATGGTAATAATGATAACGAAGTTAATTGATGTTAGTAATTAATGATTGGTGATGATAACCAAAGAATATGTGATGATTGATAATGATGTTGATGATAGTTGATGGCGATACTGTTTGTATATAATATTAGAACTTGAGTCATTCAAGTTTAAGCTAAGCTTTTAGAAGGAAAAAAAGTTTCTAAGTGAAGTAAGAATTATTTTTGAGAAACTCAAACAAATCGTTTTTTCTTGAAGTACTATTTAAAATAAATTGATTTTAGAATTTTGACACTTTTCAAAAGTTTGATCAAATAATTACTATTCAACATTAAAATATTTTTCAAATTAATTAGCCAAACCTCAAATTAATTTACAAAACAATTTTTTTTTCTGGAAAACCTTTTGCAGAATAATTTCAAAAAAAAATCTAAAATTACTAGCTCATTGTGACTGCTAGCTGCTTCACAATCAAATGGCTTCTGTCTCTTTCAAAAGTGAAAAAAATACTTGTTAAATGCAAAAGGTTAGGTAGAATTTATTCATTAAAAGATTGATGGGGGATTATTTAGGTATAGCATAATATTAGAGAATTAAAATCCTTTTTGGAAACCAAAAATGAGAGGAAAAGAATATGCGTGTTGGTACAGTATATTCCAAACATATTCTATAAGTAAAATTGAAATATAATATATTAGATTGGAAAAAGAAAATGTAGGATCCAACCTTGTATGAATTTTAAAATTGTCAAAAGAAGAAATAAAAGGAAAAAAGTGAATGCAAAGGAACAACCTTATACTTTTCTCATTTTTATAAATTATAGTATTTGTTTTATTCATGTATAGTAAATTACAATCTTTTTCCCTTTCTCTAATTCTTGTTCGTTACTCTTTCGTTTCAATTTATTTGTCTTACTTTCATTTTTTGTCGGTTACAATAAAAATATCTCTTTACTATTTTATCAACTTTCTAATTTTTACTTTTCACGTTACATGTTTTAGACTACAAGATATGATAGTACATGTTAAATCTTTCATTTAAGAAGATAAGATTCAAAAGTTTTCTTTACTTTTATTCAATTTTATGTCAAGTCAAAATAGAATAAACAAAATTAAAATCAGGGGAGTATTTTTAAGAAATATTGGTTCCTCATTCAATATTATTGTCAAAATTAAAGAAGGTGGAATAGTTGATCCATCACCCATAACTAGATGTTTTGGATTCAATTTTTTAATATATTGTGACCGGCCATTTAGAGGAGAAATCACAAAAAATCTTAGTAGTTCAGTTCGTTAGCTATCCGAACTTTCACCTTATTGATGAATGCTTAATTTCTCACCTTATAATCTCTCTCCTTATTCCTCTTTCCCTATCCACTATGTATAAAAAAATAAATTAAAAAAGAGTGGACATCACAAATTGAGATGCAATGAATTTCTTGTTGCTGTTCAATCTGCTTGATTAAGCAAGAGATTAATGCAATGTACAATTTGCTACATTTCCTCTTTAGCTAATTAAGATAAGGTTGCTTAACAAGTACCAGTAGTTTATCTGTTTTTAGATTCTGTCTGTGCTTCTTGTTATTCAATGAATGCATTATACATAAACACATTCAAACTTGGCTTCGGCTGGCAAGTAAACATTCCAACTTTGAGCATGCACATTTAGATACCTCAACTCATCTTCATTTTGTCAGTTGAATACTCCAACTTACAAAATGATCATCTATATGCCTTCAAAATCAATGTGTCACATCAGCATCAGGTGTCCACAAAACAAGGGGGACGAGTTGGAGTGTTCAATGTCTAGATGTGCACTCTCAAAATTGGAGTGCTTAGTTTGCCAGGTTAGGTCAAGTTTGAGTAGTTGTTTATGTACAATGTCTTTAATGAACGAGTGAGTAATTTGTTTTGTCTGCATAATCTCATTCAAAAATTTAATCTCCTTCAGGTTTTTGTCACTTTTCATCGTCATGGAAGGGGAAGCATCATGGTTCAGTCATTGCCCTGATGATACTGTTGAGCCTGATTCTTTCTCCGAGCTTAAATATGAAGACGAAAAACAAGTTCCCTCTGTTCTCGTGGATTTGATATTGCCTGATGATTTACTGGAACGAATATTGGCTCGTCTTCCTATTGCTAGCATCTTTAGGGCAGGTTGTGTATGTAAAAGATGGCATGAGATAGTGAAATCAGGAAGATTCTTGTGGAACTCATCGCGATTGCTGTCTCATAAACCGTGGTACTTTATGTTCACAAGTTCAGAGAAACCAATAGGTTATGCCTATGATCCAACTTTTCGAAAATGGTACGTTATTGAACTCCCCTGCATTTGGACATCCAGTTGCTTTATTTCTTCATCTTGTGGATTATTTTGCTTCATGGACAATAGTAGAACTGATCAGCTATTTGTTTGTAATCCAATAACCAAATGTTGCAAGAACCTCGAGGAGCCACCGGGGTTCAACTTTTCTGATTATAATGCATTGGCTATGGTTGTAAATAGAAAAACGCGTTGTTATAGTGTTACAATAGTTAAATCAAAGCACATCCCTGAAAACTTCTTTCAATGTGATGTGTCCATCCACATATACGATTCTAGAACAACGACGTGGATGACCTGTTTAACTGATGTTTTGACAGGATGGAGAGGTGGGGATGAAAGTGTTATATGTGATGGTGTATTGTATGTCATGATTTATTCAACTGGAATTGGTGGTTCAGAAAATCGTCACGGTTTAATCACTTACAACCTCTCAAGCAGATCATGTACCATGTTGATGAGGAGTTTCATTCCTGCACCATGTTGTCTTACGTGTGGTCGTCTAATGAACCTCAACGAAAAGTTAGTAATGGTAGGAGGGATAGGGAAGCGAGACTGTCCTGATATAATTAAGGGGATCGGTATCTGGACACTTAATGGGATGGAATGGCAACAAATAGCGCGAATGCCACATAGGTATTTCCATGGTTTTGGGGAATTTGACGATGTTTTTACCAGTAGCGGTACAGATGACTTCATATACATACAGAGTTATGGAGCACCTGCTCTTCTTGTTTTTGATGTTGAGCAGAAAATGTGGACGTGGTGTCGAAAATGTCCTGTGAAAAAGAGGCTTCCCCTTCAGCTCTTTACTGGTTTTTGCTTGGAGCCAAGGCTTGAAATGGTTCCATAATTCTTCTTTAGAAAAAATGTACTTTCTTCTCATATGTTTTGAGTTTTTGGTTTACCCTTTTCTTTCCATTTATCCCTCTTGGTACAAAGGTTTATGAAAAGTTCTATACATGTATAGTCAAGTGAGGTTTCTAAGTTATTCCATTTATCCCTCTTGGTACAAAGGTTTATGAAAAGTTCTATACATGTATAGTCAAGTGAGGTTTCTAAGTTATCAAATGAGAATATTTGACATTTTCTTGAGTGATAAAGAGGTCACTGGTTCAAATCTTGGAAATAGTCTCTAGCAGAAATGCAAGATAAGGCTCGATGTACAATAGGTCCTTGTGGTCGGGAGCTTTAGTGGATTGGATTGCCCTTTTTTTATGCCCGGTAAAGTTGATAAACTGAATGAAAGTTTTCTCATTTGGAATAGTTATAACCACTCTTTTGTTTGTTTTGTTTCCAATTTCATTTCAACCGTCAAACAATAACGGAGCCAAGATTTTTATTAAAGGGATTCAGAATATAAAGAGGTAAACACATATAAAATAAATAAGGACTTATATCAATTTTCTGAAATCTCTAATAATTTTGGCACCTGAAATTAGGGGTCTACAGGACCGAATCGAAAACCAAATCAAATAAATCGAGTCAAATCAAAAAATAAATTCGACTAATGGTTTAGTTTGACATTGAAAAAAAAATCCGACTATACTTGGGTTGGTTTGATTTTAATATAAAAAAGTCAACCCGAAACCAAATCAACCCGACATTATATATATAATTTTTAAAATTTATTTTATACATAAAAGTATGATGTAATTTCTAAATATTGCTTATACGTTTTCATAATTTTATCTTTTAACATATTTTTTCATATATTTTGAGACTTAACTTTGAATGGTCCAATACTAATGAAAAAATATTAGTTAACTCTAATAAAGCTCAATTCAAAATCAAATCAATACTAATGCTAACAAAAAAAAAAAATCAACACTAAGAATGACAATACTGTTGAATATTTGTTCTTTAGTTTTACATTCGTTTAGACATTTAAAATACATAAACAAATTTTAATTTTCTTTAATATTTAATCATGTAATTAATACTTAATAAATTTATTTTAGCATGATTTAGTACTTTTAAATTATGATCATTTTCATTATAACTTATCAATTTGCAATATTTATTTTATACGATATTTTATTATTTTTAATGAATTTTTTTGTGTCATCACTCATCTCATATTTTGTGTTATTTTCTTA
Source organism: Solanum piurae (assembly GCA_029582685.1). Classification (NCBI taxonomy): domain Eukaryota; kingdom Viridiplantae; phylum Streptophyta; class Magnoliopsida; order Solanales; family Solanaceae; genus Solanum; species Solanum piurae. The sequence continues at coordinate 1,885 of JAJOOO010022915.1, read as the reverse complement.
AGAACACCTTAGACAGTTGTATTTTGATTGAACTAAAGAAATATTAGGAGCACAAGTTAATTATATGTTTGTATGAATACTTTACCGGGAAAATCCAAAAACCTGAAAAAAAATCTGAGGTTTATTTGTTTGGTTTAATTTAAAAATTTGACACAAATGATTTGGTTTGGTATTTGAAAAACCCGAAAAGCCCGAGTTTAATAAGTTTGGTTTGGTTTATAAATTTAAAAACTTGGCACAAATAATTTGATTTGATATTTGAAAAATTCGAACCAACGACAGGTCATGTACACCCTTACTTGAAATACAATGGGAAAGATGAAAACACAAAAGTAATAAAGTGATTAAATGAGTTAGAGATCACCTCATAACAACAAAATCGTAAGATTTTTTCGAGTTCCTTTCTACATCAAGATCTTTTCCATTTTTAAACTTTTAAAACTAAAAGACTCACCCAATATCCATTTGATCACCTCATAAATCGGGTCACCTATTCCCGCGGGTCTTAAATGATATACAAAAGTTACGAGAAGGGGAAAAATAAGAAAAACATGCAGAAAATATAGAAAAGGACCATGAGGGTCGTTACATATCTAGGTTACAAGATTTATTAGATTAGAAAATGCTAGATTGATAAAAAGAATTGATATATTGAAATGAAGCAATATACACTTATTTTACTGATTGACATGATGCACACATGCAACACATGTATAATTAAATTGACGCCAGATTTAGAAATTGGTGGTATTTTAGGTGCCATGTTAGGGTACTTTACTTAACACTTGGCTCTATATTTTAGGCAACTCATTTTCTTTAAATTAAAAATAATTTATATCTAAGCTATATTTAAAATTATATTATTGAGTAATAATATACCTTAACATAACACATTGATAATTGAATGATTTGATATTTAATTTTTTGTTAAATTTGTGAAACTATATTGTCGAAGAGGAAAATGATGCATATTATTAATTGAAGATTATATGTATTTAACTCAAATTATAATTAATTATATAACTAAAATTAAAATTTATCAATAACTAAAAGTGCTAATGTTTCCATAAATTGTTTATAACAAGAAAATGATTCACATTAACATGGTCATTTGCATTTTTTTCTCCTATTTTGTATTCCGCTTTAATTTATATCTTTCGTATTTCTAGACTTTTTGAAGGCATTTGTTATTTGCAATGGTAAGTCTAAAATAAGTTAACTAACCTGCTGCAACAGACTTGAAAAAAATAAATCATGTTGTTCTTTCTAAGTAAACATACTTTTTAAAAAAATGATGTTTTATCTCTAACTCTATTCACTTCACAAAACAAAAATGTTTAGTGTGATGGATAAAGAAAATAATTTTGGAATAAGTTTTTAGAACCCCTTAATTCTTTATTGTATAAATTACTTATATACACATCGTTATTTTCCATAATTTCCATTATTACCTTCGTTTCGACATTATGATATATTACAATTTCATTATGTACAATGTATCATGTTCAAATTACTAAATTATCTTACGGTTATAGTTTGGGATACATTAACTAGATTTTAAATGTATTTAGTTAAAAAAAAATTCTTAAATTAATGTATAATGTCATTGTTTCAACACTACGATACATTACAATTTGATCATGCACAGTGTATCGTGTTCAAAGATTAGTTTTGATACATAAACTTAATTAGTTTTGATACTTGATACAAAACTTCTACCATAATGTATCATTTATCATGTATCTAGGTGTTGCTATGTATCTTCTATCTTATTCAAATTTAGAAGGATATGTATCCGTACACAGTACATGATACATTAAAGTGTCACACAAGTATGTATCAGATTCATAAATGGTGATACGTAAATGTTATTATCAAAAGTTTG
>JAJOOO010022914.1:0-30596 GCA_029582685.1 Solanum piurae | reverse complement strand
CCCCCCCCCCCGGCGTGGTGGAGAAGAGTGTTAAGTCTCCGTTGGTGTATTGAGGGCATTTTATCTCTTCATGTGATCTTAGATAATTTTTAAAATTAATTAGGATCAATATTCATTTATAATCGATGTCTTTTAACACACAACTGACTAAGATGAGGTTACAATAAGTATATCTTTATTTCCCTTTTAATTAGTAAAGCTAGTATAATTTATTATTCATCATGTCAGGCTCTTGTGTTACAATATTCATATTTTGGATGTCTAGTCTTATGTGTACACATGAAACGGAAGGTAGAGAAGAGTGTCGAGTCCGTGACGGTGGATTGAGAGCATATCATCTGTTTATATGATCTTAGATAATTTTAAATTTTTAAAATTAATTTAGGATCAATGTTCATTTATTGTCGAGGTCTTTACACAAGTGACTAATATGAAGTTACAATAAGTATATTTTTATTGCCCTTCTAATTGGTAAAGCTAGTACTTTAACATTGATATATATATATATTTTAATTGTATCTATATGCAGGGAAACAATGTAGACTCTAATGGGCTTGTCATTCCTTCAAGGGTGAATTTGGGAACTCGTGGTTCTATCAGGGTATGGTGGTCAAAATATTTTAATTTTTTCTTCTTTTTTCTTTCATACTATTCTTATTGACGTATTTTTATATTTAAAAATAAATTAAGTTTAAACTTTTGATTTTATCTTTAATGAAAAATTTATAATACGGATGTTATATAACATATTTATAAATTCATGACTCTAAATATCTTCCCTTTGTTTCTTAAATTTTTATATTGAATCAAAATATATCCAAAAAATTGAAATGATTAAAGTACCAAACAAGGTTTGTTAGTATTATTGAGAAACTTACATTTTTATGTTGAATAAATGTAGACAAGATACGAGCAAGGAGGAATGCCAATATTAATGCGTGGATCATCTTCACGTTCAGGAGTATATGTTTAATCCTTAATTTATATACCCTAGTTTAAAAGTTAATTTATACATGTAAATTTTTAATAAAATAAAGATCACAATTTGAAAATATTTAGTTTATGTAATTGTTCAAAAAAAAAAAAAACTTGGTAACAAATTTCATTATTTTATAATTTTCGAATGCAGAGAGAAGACATCGAGAGAGAAAGCATGGAGACAACTGCTCCGCTGAGGATGTAAGCATAACTTACTCCATTTCGCTTTATATGTCATTTGATTTTATTTTGATCTAATGGGTTGTGGGTTGAATTTATAAAATGGTGATTCAAGAATAAATAATTTTTTACTAGCATTGGGTAAGCTTGGCTAGATGTTGGGGGGGAGGGGGGCTTAATTTAAGGATATGTTTGATAATTTTCTTAACGACAAGGATAAAATTAACCAGATAATATAATGGAAGATAAATAGAATAGTTTAATAAAGTATAGGAGTATATCAATCATTTTTCTTCTTTACAAATAAACAATTATGTGTTTAAAAATAATAATAATAATAATTATGTGTTATGATAGAAATGTTGAAACTGATAGCAAACGATTAGTATTTTTGGTAGATCAATATTGAATTTAGAATTGTGCAAACTTAATTTTATCAATCTATTTTTATATTTTTATATTCAATAAATGATAAATATATAAAGCAATACTTGCAAACACAATCAAATTTACTATGCACATATTAAAAGTAAGAGGTATATTTAACTCTTAAGTACATTTATAAAGTTTTGAGGAAACTTAACTTATTCTTGAAGATATGATCCTGTAATTTCTGTTGTTTCAAGATATAAAAAAAATTATTTTGTTTCTCTTTTCTAATTTATCAATCTATTTTTATTTTATTTTTGGATTTAAACACTTTGTTCAATATTGTATTAATTTAGGTCTCAATGTAGAGATGTCCCTGAAAATCAGAATGAACAGGACTTACACACTTCTGTTTATCATGACTTTGTGTTGCCAAAATACTTCTTAATGATTTCAGAGCTTTACGATAATGACTATTTTATCAAAAACATAATCGAAAAGTTTTCAATTAATATTATTTTAATGAATAACTAATGCATGTTATTTTATTTTTTTGTCAAGGCTTGTACAGTTTAATCCTGTTCCTGAACTCTCATTTACGCTTGGCCAAAATTTACCTTCAGAGGTATCATCATCTTCTTCTTCTTTTTTGAATCATTATTGTTTATAACATAAAGTTACAATCAAGTGACTAATATAAAGTCACAATTTAAAAACTCAATTGCCCTAATTCATCATTGATAATCTTACTTTTATGGTTCCTCTATTAGCAGGGCTACAATGCAAACTCTAATAGGGTTGTCATTCCTTCAAGTGGATATGTGAGAGCTCGTAGTACAAGGGTACGATATTATTTAAGAAAATTATTATTACACAAACAAATTAGAACGACGAAAGTACCATAAAAAAGGGTTTGTTAGTTGTATTGGGCAACTTAAATTTTATGTTAAATAAATATAGGCAAGCTATAATCGAGGAAAAATGCTACAATTAACACATGTATTCTCTTTGCATTCAAGAGTATACATCTAAACCTAATTTATATTACTAGTTTAAAAGTTAGTTTATGCAAGTAATTTTTTAAGCAAACATAATTATTATAATGTGAAAATATTACTAACTTTTTGTAATTTTTCAAGGTGGTAACATTTTCTATTTTTATTTTGTTTAATCAAATGAATGCAGAGAGGAGTCATTGGCACAAATCCTCAATATCCAAATGCTCCACCAAGTACCTCCACAACAAGAGCTCCACGTTCAACGTAATCATATACTTTTTCTGTTTCATTTTATATGATATTATTTTCTTATTAATTTGTGTCAAAATTTGAGGGAGTGGATATATGGGTGCTTAGACTATATTTTATTTTTTATGTGTTGAAATGTGGAATTGGTGGTGCAGACCAATTCCTAACAATTTATACAATCCAAACTTTGCTGAGAATGGTCAACCAATGGATCCTTTCTTACGCCTTCTAGCGTCGAACCCCGATTTTTGTAAGCTATTTTTGTTCACATTTCATTTCACACACACATATATATATTTTTGATTGATATGTTAATATTTTTTTTCATTTAATTTCCAGGCAATCGTAGGAACAACAAATGAGGAATAATTGAGCTGGCTAGAACTTTGAAGATTCCTTGTGCAAAAATTTAGAACAAAGGCCAGCTTATGATGCTATCTTTTTATTTTCTGTCATGTTATTTCTTCAAAATTCTCTTTGGGAAGTGAGGAGACTAAGTACTAGACTAAATTTTTCTGGTTGATGCTGTTTGGGATAACTGTTTAGTAAATGGTTATCTTTTTAGTTTGTTTGGAAACTTATGAATCTTTTAGACTTTAGTCTAAAGATTTCTTTTAAGCAAATTGAAAATTTTATGGAAAAAATTGTTGGAATAATTTTGATCTAAGCTTTCTTAAATTGTTGCAAACATTAGATAACAATCTAGTATTTGTAGTTATTTGTCATGTGTAGAGAAATGGTTGAATATCTGATTCATATCAAAAGTGAGTCAAATATGAATCAATTCATATTACTCATCATAAAATATGAATTATCTATCGGTATCTACCAACCATACTCCTCTTGTAGTATGGCAGGACGTTGTAGGAACCTCTAAAAGGTATATAATTAATAAGGGTGTGTTAGGTATGATCTTCAATATTCTCACCTTTGTCCCAAATGTTTTGGAAAATAGTTTTAAAATGAAATTGTTTTTTTTTCTTTCTAATTTATGACTTTCCTACTTAAAGTTAAAAAACATTATCCAAAACTTTTTTACTCCACTCCCAACCCCAACTTGAGACCCGACTCTCTATCTCGTCCCCAACCCTAATTTCCAACTCTGATTCAGGACAAAACTTCTTGCTCAGGATCTAACTCCCTACTCCATATCTTGACTCAAAATTCAAATCTTGACTCAAAACCCGATTTATGATAGGCTGATACAAATTGTTCTGAAAAATATTTTTCACTCATTAACCAAACATAAGAAAATAAGTTAGAAACCAACTTATTTTTCAAGAAAATATTTTCTAATGTTTAGTTGGTGAATAAAAATATTTTATTGTTATCCTTCTTAAATTTTACTTGTAAAATTATATTGATTACGTTGTTATTATTGTCGTTGTAAATGCAAACTCTAGTTAACCCATTTTTTCCTTTGAGTACACTCACAATATATTCCATTATATTATATATTTATTTTATTTTTATTTTTTTACCCTCCCCTAGGAGCTCCCACCCCTTTTGCTTCCTTGGTGACTCAAACTCGCAACCTTCGGGTTGGAAGTGAGGGGTGCTTACCATCCGAGAAACTCCCTCTCGTCTCCATTACATTATATATAATTCCAAATTGAGTGTTTTAATAACTATTGAAAGTGATAAAACATGGTTTACTGGTGATTTCATATTTAACATGTTTTAGTACTGGTGATGTTCAGTATATTTATATTTCATGCAAAAAGTTGATATAGACACCAATATTAATTGAATTTTACGTAATAATAAAATCAATCAACCAAACCCAATATTTTTAAAAAGTCATGTCAGTCTTTCTTTATTTATTTTTTAAAAAAATCGTATCAACTTTAATACTAATATTTACTCGACAAATATTTTCTTTTTCAGTAGGTAAACTATTCTCTAATTTACATGAGAATTTATACTCAAAATACTTAGTCAATAAATGAAAATTTTAACCTAAGTAAAAGATGAAACGATTTAAAAGACACGTAAAATTGATGTAAATTAAAGAAATAATTTACTCGATAAAGCATGGAAAGCTGGGATTATCTTTGTTTCTTTTTTTGCCTCAACTTTTTTTTTCCTTAACCAAAGTTTAGAATAATTTTAATGGTGACTCACCTTTCCTCACTTTTTTTGTCTTTTATTTTATTTTATTATACTTTTTTAGGTGGATAACTTAGACATAATACTCTAAACAATGTTTGTCATTATATATTCTTGATAAGCATATTATCGTACACTTTTTTTCTATAGATATATTTCAATAATGGCTCTTCACTTCATATTTTTCACATGAATAATATGCATTGCTCCTAACTTTTTTATGCCGCCTCTAAATAATTGTCCGGAGACTCATCCAGAATTCAAACCCGAGACCTACCTTCACCCGGGACTAGATACCTCAGCCCCGACCCTTTACCTCGACTCGAAACCACAATAAATATCCGGGCCTTGACACGAGACTCAACCTTGGTTTAGAACCAAGGCCGGCTCTATATGCTTTGATAAATAAGACATATATGCTTTTTGTGTTGGCTATTATTTGCCCTGAGTTTCTTACCATATATAGGTTTTCCTTTTAGGAAAAGGTTTAGGGTTGACTAGTCCTTTTCTAGTAGGAAAAGGTTTAAGACTCTATAAATAGAGGCTTGTTCCTTCTAACTTAATCAACATTCACAATGTAGTCTTAAGGGTTTTGAGAGTTTTGGTTAGAGGGAGAATTTGTGGGTCACAAGTTTGATACGTTATCACTTGTGTGAACCTCCCATGTATTCCGGGTGAATTGGCTGAGGTTATTTCTCTCTATAATTTGTACTCTCATATTTATAGTGGATTTCTCATCTCCTTTGTGGACGTAGGTCGATTGACCGAACCACGTTAAATCTTTGTGTCTTTTGGTCTATTTCTCGTTTATCTTATTACTCGTGGTCTTTCGAGGTTTGCTTTGCTAGCTTCCGCATTACACCTGCTTATTTCGGTCCTAACATTTTGAGGGTCCAAATTCATTGAGGAAATTTCGCATTTAGCCACTAAAAATAACTTAATTAGGCTTTATAGCTATAGTTTGTTATTACGATTCGTAGCTACATGTTAGAGCGAGGAGAGAGGTGGGAAAAGAGTGGAGAGAAGTGAATTGTGTTTGTATATTTGTCGAATTGTATATGTGTATCTGTCAGATAATTGTATATATGTAACTGGTACATATATGTATTTGTGTATTTGTAAAGCGTGATTAGGAGGGGGGAAGGGGAGAGAGGCGAGCGAAATGGGGAGAGGGAGGAGAGAGAGCAGAGAGTGGAGAGAGACAAATTGTATTTGTATATTTATAATTTATATTTGTATATGTATAAGAGAGGAGAAAGGCGAGAGAGAGGAAAAGAGGAGAGAGGCGCACATAATTATAGCTAAAAAAAAGATTGCGAGTGATAATTAATTTAAATTATACCAATATTAACTAATTAATTAATATATATTTATTTATCCGCGGACGTAATTTCCCCAAAAAAAAATTAAGAACAAACTATGTGTAAGTTTTTTTATAACAGAAAGAGTACTTAATTTTCCGCCCCTTACTTAAATCATGGTGATCATGATATTAAATTAGAAAGAAACGTACAACAATAATGTCATAGATAAACGTGGTACACATTTTAAGAATATCAAGTCACATTTTCTCTATAAATTCAACATCCAAATTAACAAAAATTCATATAACCTACCTAGTAAGAGATAAACCAAAAAATTTAAAAATATGAAGATCATCTTATTACTCTTGTTTTCTCTTGCTTTTCTTCTCTTATTTACCTTAGCAAGTTCCACAAATAATATATCAAATCAAGCATTTCGAACTATAAGTGACATAGAGGGTAATCCCCTCAACAAAAACTCAAGGTACTTTATAGTTTCGGCTATATGGAGAGTTGGTGGTGGAGGCGTAAGGCTTGCTAATCTCGGAAATCAAGGTCAAAACGATTGTCCCACATCGGTGGTGCAATCACACAATGACCTCGATAATGGTATTGTTCAATTATATAAGTTATTCTCATTGTTCCAACTATGTGATGCACTTTTTCTTCGTAATTAATATAAAAATAATTTAAATTTAGAAATTCATATTATCCGTAATGAGATGAACTCTTTCTTTGCCACAAAAATGTCTAAGAGCTTGTTTGACTAAGTGAACATCTTATTAAATTAAAACTACTTTTTTACAAATATATTTTGATAATATAGAATAGGAGTTTGTGTTTGATTCAAGTATTGAGAAGTGTGTTTACTAGTAGTTTGCATTTGGCTTATATTTTTTTAAAAGTACTTTTAAATGTATAAAAGAGAAAAGGAAGTTAAATTGTAGTTCTAATTAATTTGGTAAAGATGTTTTTTTTTATGTGTAATCTTGTTGTTAAGAAATTATTGACCTTCTAGAAGCTTGACAAAAATAAGCTATATATACCAGATTTGTTTTAATTTAAACTATAGCTTAGAAAAAAAGTCCTTCCTTTCTTGAATTTAATGTCCAATCAGATAATATAGCATAAATTAAGACCAAAGAACTATTATATTATATTATATTATACTATTATGTGTGTAATGACACCATTTAATTATTTTCAGCCAATTGGGCAGTTGAAGGGATAAAATTTAAAGAAATGAGCCCGAAAAGATATTGTTGCTTCACAAAATGATAATCCAGATCCACATGTTTAGTGTGTTCATGGAACGCCGGATTTTTGGCGATGTGAATGCCTACCTAGCTATCCGAGTGGAGGAATATGGAGAGGAGAAGGAATACCAAGATCAACAAATAAGCGAACCATCCAAGTTATTTATGCCACAACCCTTCGCAGGGAGCGATACTCAGCTTCAATTGATGAAAGTAATACCAAAGACTGTTTCTTGGATTTCCACGAGACAGGTGAACCACCAAGTGTAATGTAATAACCACTGATTGAGCGTTTAGTGTCTGGGAAATGCCCCCAATCAGAGACATAAATCAATTAGATCAAAAGAAGGATTAGATGTCATGAAAATACCCAAACCAGGGTCCAAGAGAAGATAACAGAGGCATCTGAAAGCCGCATCAAGGTGAGGTTGTCGTGGAGATTGCATAAATTGACTAAGATGTTTAATCGCAAAGGAGAGGTCTGGGCATATATGTGTGAGAAATTTCAATTTACCCAGCAACATACGATACAAAATTGGATTTGGTAAAAGTTCCCCCTCATCAAGTTTGAGTCTTGTGGAAGGATCCAATAAAAAAGACACTGGCGTCAAGTTTGTGCAGCCAAAGTCACTTAATAAATCCAACGTAAATTTTCTTTATCCCAAAATTATATCCTAAGGCTCTTTGATAATTTCCATGCCTAAGAAATAATGAACATCACCTAATTCCTTGATTTTAAACTTAGAGTAGAGAAAGAAATTAAGAGACTCAAGCTCTAAAGGTTAGTCGAATGTCGTCAACATAAACTGCTAGGATAGAAACCTTGCCTTGAACTTTCTTAAAGAAGAGAGAATAGTCGTTAAGAGAATGAGAATACCCATTGAAATTCAAAGCTGCAATTAGTCGAGCATACCATTGCTTTGAAGCCTATCACAAGCCATATAAAGACTTTTTGAGCTTGCATATATGAGATTGACTGGGTGCTTGCATCCCAATAGGGAACTTCATATAGACCTCTTCCTGCAAATCACCATGTAAGAAGGCATTGTTCACGTTTAGTTGTGAAATATGCCAATTTTTCTTCACTGCCACAGCCAAAAGACACCGAATAGTTGTCATTTTGACAACAGGGGAATAGGTTTATGTGAAGTCTACACCTTCCCTTTGAAAATCCCCCCCGCACAACTAGTCGTGCCTTGAATCGCTCAACTGTCCCATCTTGTTTATACTTGATTTAATAGACCCACTTACAAGGCAAAGCCTTCTTACCCTCGAGTAATTGAATTATGTCTCATGTATTGTTTGCTTCTTGTGCCTCAAATTTCTTTACCATGGCTACTTGCCAGCCAGGATATAATCAAGACTGAGAGTAGGAGGTAGGCTCGGTGACATATGAGACTGAATTTAGAAGAGACTAATTAGTACAAGACAATGCAGACAAAGGAAAAGAGGGAGGAGAAACAACAGCAACAAAACACTGTTGAGTGAGGTCAGTGAGTATTACGGAGTTGCAAATATAGTCATTTAGATATTTAAGAGGGTGATGGACTCTAGTTTCTGATGGGTATATGTGGTGACTGAACAAGTGGGATTACTATCTCATGTCGAGGCTCAAAAGGAGGAGAAGATAAGTTTGAGGTAGTAGGAGACGCATGAGAGACCAAAGGTATATCATATGGTGGATCAGAAGAGGAAACATGAGTGGGAGAGTAATCTGTAGAAGCTTAAATGGATTGGGTAAAAGGAAAAGTAAGGACAGTAGACAAGCATGGGAAAATAGATAGATGTTTTCATGGAAGACAACATCTTTTGACACAAAATTTTTGTTTGTAGTTAGATTTAAAACCGTGTATCCTTTCTTCCCAAAAGGGTTGTTTTATTTTTAAAAAATAGACTTAGACTGGTTTTAAGAGTCGTCACTTAATTTTTAAGAAAAATCAAGAAAACTATTTTTTCCAGAAGATCAAATACAGAAAATCTAATGAAAAATAATTCAGGGGTTCGGGGTTCATATTAGCATTTAGGGAAGGGTTTGAAAGCGCTCGAAATGCTCGCTCCGATAATTAACTATTTTGCTAAATTTATTTGACTTAATTTAAATTGAACAATTTTTATAGTTAAGACCATTTTAAGGAAGGAAAGGAAAAATACTGAAATATTATCTAAGCGAAAATATTTTGTAAACTTATTTATTTATTTATTTTTAAGTCAAGTAAAAGATGAATAATTTAGTTAGGTAATTAATTCAGAATGGGTGTCTTTTGGGGATTAATAGCAGATAATAACGAATAAACAGACACAACAAAGAAGGGAGGGAAAGAGATTTGGGCCCAAATCTAGTTTTCATGTCCGCCTGGGTCAATAATTGGGCCTATTTTCGTTTTGGATCTTTGGCCCATTTGAATCACATGTACCTGTCATAAACTAACATAAAGAGAAATATATTTTTATCTTTGGGTCTAAGGCCCCAATTCCTTCACTTGTCCTAGACTTCTAACAGAAATAAGAATAATGACTAAATGGGCTTAGGCCCAATAAATAACAAAATAAAAATTTGAAATAAAGTGTGGGTCTTTGGTCCAATTTTTCGACTCTCCAATCTGTTGCACATTCTTTCAACTCCGAGACCTGTTCGTCAATTTTTAATAGGTTGGCCGACTCGAGTAGGAAGAAACAAAAATCGAGCCTTTTTTACTTTTATGTCAGCTTCCAAAGCTCAAACCAAGATGAAGGCCGAGTCGAGTAAAGGATTTGGGTTTCGACCAATTCGAAATGCAAAGGAGATCTGACTCCAATAGACTCCAACGACGTTCACATGCGACATAAATGAATAAAAATACATAAGTAACAAATCACTGTCTTCACGGAAAAACATTAAGTAAAAAGGAATCATTTACTATTGCTTCAAGTATCAAACATTATAAAGAGACAAAGATAACTCAAGCATGATTTAGACCATGATGTGAAACAATTTCAATTTGCCATGACAAATCATTACTCACAGAGAGGTTTCACAGTAATAACAACTAAACATTAATACTAATTAAACTTAAAATCTAAGCAGTTAGCAAATTGGATAATTGACAAATTATGAAAAGACATAACAAAGCAATTTAGAACCAATCAAAGTAAACCAAGTATCCAGATTATCCAACAGACAACCTATGCAAACCTTAAGATTGAGTAAACTCCTATGACCTCAAGGATCCCATCAAAGTTATTTCAAAGAGCAGGACCTTTCCATACAAATATACTAACTAATACTACTAATTTCGGGCACATAATTTGAAACCTAGAGTCACAATATACACACATGGCCGAATAGAAGATTAACAAGACATGGATTAATATTCAAATCAGGCAATAGCATGGTAAAGGAAGGGGCGACAAGGGAGATTATAAGCGACAAATAAAGAAACAATCAACATATGTTATCATGCTTCCGAAAACTCCGTAGATAAAGATCAACTACAATCAAATACAATCAAGCTTAAACAAAAGAACCATAACAACAAAAATAGAGCAATCGTAAACACAAAGAGACAGAAAGAGAACAACATATTTGGAATATGAAACTATATGGCGGCCACACCTAACACCACAAGGTGTCCAAAGCTAAATAACAAGTGATTCCATAATTTTTAAAAATAGATAAAATAAGTTGTTGCATCAAACAAATAATAAATAGTGTAACATACAACTTCCAAACTAATTAGCTTGGAGATTATATCCTTATTGTGGAAAGAAAACAACATAAACATTAGCAAAACAAAAATGTAAAATTGGGGTTTAATGACAATGAAAATGAAAGAACCAAGACTCTACGACATTCAATCAAGCATACAAGAAGAGGAATAATCGAAAATGGATTCAAACAATGGAAGAAAGAAGCGACAGCACTAAATACGAAACGGCGAAATCCGACTTCCACATTAAGATTGAATCAAGGAAAATGATTAAGGACATAAATATATCATATTAAACACATCAGCCACCCAATGGCATCTAGTAGCGAACAACCACATAAGGAGAATTTTACGACATTGGAAAGTATCACATTGAAATAGAAGAAGAGACTAGAAGAATATTATCAAAGAGGAAGCGTTACCTTTTTTTGGGCAGCGAATCGGGATGAAACGAGATAGAAAAGAGTGTTATCTCCACCACGACAAAGGGCTTTACTGGAAGGCTTGAATGAAAACTTCAAGGGCAAAACCTTAAGAAAAATTTGGACTCGAAAGCTCTTGACTATCTAAATCGGTTTCTTTGTAAGTCTATATCTCTGTGTATTTTCTGTCTCTCCAACCTATATTTTCTTCCTCCAATGTAAGCTGCCTCTAACTTAAAATTTTCCCACCAAACTTTTCTCTGTTTTTTCCTATTTAACGTAAGTTGTGTCTAACTCCTCCAATGAAGAAGAAAAGAAGTTTATATAGAGGGACACTAGGTTGATTCTTGGGGGGAAAACGGGAATAATTTTTTAATGAATTTCCAAAATTTGAAATTCAAACATCTCTCAGAGATAAGGTAGAAAGTTGTAACTAGTACTAATTTCGTACATTTCCAACGGATTCAAAAGAATAGCCGTTCGATCTGGAGATGAAGGACGAAGAGGCAACGAAATTGTAACACTTGGAAGATTTTTGTATGGAGCGGAGAGGGTGACGCGCGAGAGGACTGGACTCGGGTTGTTGGATTTTGCGATGGGCTGGCGTTTCGCTGAACTGCTGGGTCGCGATTTTGCTGGATCATTCTGGGTTTCGCTAGTCGGGTCGCATTTCTGCGTGAAAGAAGAAGAAGAACCTACAGGGGTGGTTTTGGTATTGATGTACGTATTAGCTGCATGTATTGTTATATTGGACAAGGAAGAGGTGTTCAATTATGGGTTGCTGGAATTTTGTTTTGAAATGGTTTTTTTTGTATTGAAATTGTAATTGGACTTGGATAATTTGGAAATTATTTTGGGTTGCTGGGTTTAAGGGGAGGTTAAAAGGGTTAGATTAGGAATGACTAAATGGATTTAAATTATAGCCAATTGAATTAAGAAAATAGTCATTTTGAATTTAATTAATAAAATTGGTTAAAACTCAAATAAGATAAATTAATATTAATTAATTAACGAGCTTCTTAATCTTGACAAAATAAAATAATTAACTTAATCAAACTAAGTAATTTAAGAATATTAACTATAATTTAAACTAAACTAATTAACAAAATATTTAAGTAAAAGTAAAATCTTTTTGACGCGATCTTCGAATATTTATAAAATATACTAATTATGTAAAATATATTTATTATTTAAAAATTATAAAATGACTAAAATTACCTAAAAATAACTTGAAAAATATTTGAAATTTTTATCAAGTTAATTATTCCAAATAGTTTGAAATTAATTCTTCTTGGGGAGGGTCAAAATTGGGTGTCAACAAGGGTAACCCAAGAACACACATTTGATTGATCTAGGATCTTACTTGGACCTATGGATAGGCAAAGTGGAAGCATAACAAATACATCCAAAGCACCTTAAAAGAGAATAACTAGGTGGATGACCAAATAAGAGCTCATAAGGAGTTTTCATGTTTAAAAGTCTAGTATGGAATCTGCTGATCAAAAAAGTCGTTGTTAAGAGACATTCTCCCCAAAAATGTGTAGGAACTTTGGATCAAAAAAGCAAAGACCTACAAACCTCTAACATATGTCTTTGCTTTCTCTCCACTACACCATTTAGTTGTGGAGAGGAAACACAAGAAGTTTGATGTATTATACCTGTAGAATTAAAACAATCAGAGGTTGCCTTACTACTGCTCAATTCGAGAGCATTATCACTCTTAAGAATTTTGACTTTAGTGTGAAATTGAGTGTGAATCATGGCTAAAAATTGTTTCAATACAGTGAAAACATAAGATTTGGTGCTTAAAAGATAGGTCCAAGTAGCTCGACTATGATCATCAACTATGGTGAGAAAATATTTGAAACCACCATGTGTTTGAGTCTTGTTGGGACCTAAGTATCAACATGTATGAGATAAAAAATATGTTTGGACTTAGTGGCACTGGATGCATAAGGTAACTTAGTTTGTCTTGCCTTTGCACAAATATCACAAGGAGAAGAGACTGAAGTAGTAGGAACAAATCAAATAAACTTTATGCATGTGACCAAGTCTACAATGCCAAGTGTTTACATCAATAGAAACTGATCCTAAGAATAAAGAAGAATCTGAAAGTTGTGTTTTACCACTTTGATTACAAACGAAATTAAAAACCTTGCTGAGAAAAGAAAAACTAAGTGTAAACTTGAGCTGACCGGTGCTAGTTGTATGCAGAAGATATACCCTCTAACTCTACCAAGAATCAGTGGCCTCTTCATTGAAGGCCCCTGCAGAATAGCACCAAAAACAGAGAAAGTGAGAATAGAGTTGAATTGTAAACATAATTTATAAACAAATAGAAGATTATAATTGAAACAAGGGACGAAAAGAACATGATAAGTTATGTATCCAGGAAATAAAGAAATATATCTTGATTTAAAAACAAAGGCTCTTGTAGAGTTAGGAAGATCGACATATATGGGTTTAAGAAGCATTTTAACATCAAACAAGAGACCAAAATTAGATGCCCTTTGCTCAGAAGAACCAGAATCTAGAAACCAAGAAACTGAATTGAGTGATACACTAGAGTAAGATCTAAGTGAGTTGAGAGAGGTGATACCAACACAATTAATAGTAGCAACTTCCTCAGTGCTATTCTGAACATCTGAGCCTAGCTTCACATGCTGTAAAAGTTGGTATAGATTATGATAATGATCTTGAGTCATTGGTTTGTCCTCCAAACTGTTTCCAGTCTCTTCATTTGAGTAAGTTGCATTGATTTTGGCAGGAGGTCTCATCCTCTTTGACTTGGTAAACTTAAAATCAGCTGAAAATCCAATCAACCTATAACAATTGTCAATAGTATGATTCGTTCTTTTACAGTAAGAACAAAATAAGCCGGAGACATTTTTCTTTCCTTCAGACCCAACTCTCCTATATGAAGTAAATTTTTGTCCACTAAAATGTTGCTTTGAAGGGCCAGTAACATAGTTAGAAGGGCTAGCAACATAATTAAGAGGAACATCAGCATAGTTTTGACCTACATAAGACTGCTTAGAGGCATAAAAAGCAGTAGCACCTGGATGTTGTGAAATTTGAACTTCCCTCTATTTTTCATCTCTGATTAGCAGAGAATAAGTATAGTTCACTGATGGCAAAGGAGACAACAACAGTAAATTGCTCCTAGGTCCTTCATAAGCTTCATTCAATCTCATGAGGACCTGAATCAGCCTAGCATCCTGTTCAGATTTGTGAGTTTTGGTCCTACCTCCACATGAACAATCACAGGTGCAAGTTTGGCATATATCAAGGTTGTCTAGCTCATCCCAAAGTCTCTTCAGTTTTCGGTAGTATGTAGCAATGTCCAGATTTCCTTGAGCTAATTCACTGATCTCCTTTTGTAGTTGATAAAGAAGAGGTCAATTGCTTTGGCCAAACCTTTCCTCAAGCTCTTCCCAGATATGATTTGATTTTTTTAGTACAAAACACTCTCAACAATCTCTTTTGAAAGGGAGTTCAAGAGCCAGAAAATGACCATGTTGTTGCATCTAGACCAAGATCTGTGAGAGTCATAAGTGATACTTAGCGGAATGATAGATCCACCAATAAATCCAACCTTATTTTTAGTTGATAAGGCTATCAAAGTCCCCCTACGCCAACAACCATAACATTTACCATCAAAGATGGTGCTAACAAAGATCTTAACAGTAGAATCTGAGGCATGAAGAAAGAAATGATGAGAGGTGTCCAAAACTACCCTCTCAACTGAAGTTGCAGCACTATCAATGGTGGTTTGTGCAGTGGTGCTATCCGAATGAAGTGAATCGCCCATGGAAACAAAGAAGAAAAGCAAAAGAAATGGAGATAGCAGAAATGAATAGGATAGCAACCCTAATGCTCTGATACCATGTTAAAATGAGAAGAAATATGAGAAATTGTATCTGTGTATTTTATTGATCAGTGTTCAATTCCATTTATACAAGTAGAAGAAAAGAAAATCAGCTATATTCTATACAGGTGTCTCTATACTATAGGCTAGGTCCTAACAACTTAACAAACTTGTAACAATGAGAATATTTCTATGTACACATATTGTTTGCATCAACTGGCCCAGTTTGTTGCTCTTTTCAATTGCGCCCAAAATCCATTTGTCCAATTCATTAATTGAACCTGATATCCCAACAATTATGCATGCTATGTTTCCTAGATGAAAATAAAATAAATAATGTTATACTGCTACCTTTTTTGTTTAACAACTTAAGTTACCACACAATAATGATATGTATTATAATTAACAGAAAATATGATTGAGAACAGAAAACAACAAGCAAGTAATAATTAATGGTCCTTAAAACGAAACTGAGAATGTTAACCAAGGGGGAGAAGATCAGAAAATACAGAGATAGATAGAAGGGGATGAGAAGTTCAGACTAAGAACAGAGATGATAGGAATCAAACTTTTTTTCTCAACAATTTGCATAACCCCTAAATCACAAACCATTATTCCTTTTTGATGGAACCGTTCTCACACCGATTATTCAACTTGGATCCCAAATCAACTTGGACCTATTGCTTGTTCTCGATCCAATAACTATTATTAGCCTAATAACTACTTGTGTGACCTTGATATTCATATTGGGCTGGACTTGGTTCATAACATTTTCACTTCCTACGTTTTAATTATATTTAGGTGAATTTGTTTAATTGAATTCGAAATTTTCTTTTAAAAAAAAAAATGTTTGAAATTTATAATTATAAGCACATACGGCCTACAAAGCAAACATTATTACGGGGAGCAAGGGATATAATAACATCACAAATATCATTTCAACTGTATATCCCATCGATGCAATGTTGAGTGATAGTATGTATGATCCACCTGATATGTGTATGTAGAAATATACAATTTTCTACCTCCATATTTTGTAGCATATCTCACTCCAAAAAAATAATAATCATAAATTCGACCTAGAATTGAGCTCTTCTTTGTGGAATTCTTCCAAATTTGGAGATCTACTTTGTGGGCAATTGGAAACGTTTCGAATCTATTCAAGCACTCTAGTTGATGAAGAAGACATGTTTCAAACCGATTCAAGCATTTGAATAATTGATGAAGAAGACAATCGGGATGACATTTGTTTATAATAGTGGGATACATACACCATTATACAATATAGATATATTGTACAACAATGTGTATGAACGTATATACATCTCTTATACATAATGATACATTATATATACATGATTATATATTATTCATATAGATATAGTACATATACATGCGGTCATTTAGCTGAAAAATATTTTATTGTGCGGTACATTTGTGTAAGATATCCAATTATAATGTTGTATGTAAAATGGCCCAATTTGTAAATAGTCCAATCCAAGATCCACTTGATGTATTCCAATTTACAACTAAAGCAATTCAAAATTGAACATAACCTGTCGTTATTCATAGCAATTCAAATTTTCACTCATAAAAAAAGATGAATTATGTGTGAAATTCTTCGTTAATCTGTTACGAAATAGTATGTAACTAACAACATTCTTTTATCATTCATCGAGCATAAATCCATCGTTAAATAAGAATAACG
Source organism: Solanum piurae (assembly GCA_029582685.1). Taxonomy (NCBI): domain Eukaryota; kingdom Viridiplantae; phylum Streptophyta; class Magnoliopsida; order Solanales; family Solanaceae; genus Solanum; species Solanum piurae. The sequence goes on along the minus strand of JAJOOO010022914.1, from coordinate 13,469 downwards.
ATGAACTTTTATTGTTTAACAATATTAGTTACTTACTCTTCAACATGACTGTAACCTTCAACATACCGATTGATCATAAAGCTGTTTAACAACTTAAGCACACGTCACTTGTCTAGTGAATTAGTTTGTTTCATTATAGACAAAATAGAATGTTGAATGTACATAATAGAAAAGAACTACTTATAAAAAGATCCAAAAACTTTGAAATTAAAAGGCATATGGCCTTTTAATTCTTTCTCAAAGTATTACCAAGTTAAAAAGGCCACAATTTAAGATTTCACTCACCTACATCTTTCACCCCACACTGCTAAGTTTGTAATTACTATTCAACCTTGAAGCACCTACAACTTAAAGAAAAAGAAACAAACAAAGGATAATGATGTTCACATTATTATTATTATAAAATAATTAATTCAGAAAGATATAATCTATATGGTATACAATTTGTTAGGCAAAGTACTTTTCAAACTTAGTACACTTTCACTTCTCTATGATCTCTTTCCCCTTTTTCTTCATTTGTCTTTGTCTATCTTAAACTTATGGTTTGCTTTCTTTTCTTTCTAATTCCTTGCAACATGGTATTCCCTACTTAAAAAAAGAAAGGAAATATCAATAAAAAAGATGTACCAAAATAGAATATGGACACACATATAATTCACAAAGTTTTTTTTTTCCCTTTTCCTTTGCTTTTGGATTGCAAAGATTGATCTTCCCTAAGCAAGTCCAATCATGTCCAAAATTATTGTTGTGCCATGCCCCATTCTTTACCTTTTATCATTTGTGATATAGCTCTTCTTTTTTTGTTCCTAGATTCATTTTTTATATCTTAGTTGGCAAGCCACTTGACTACAATTTTCATCTACATAAGTAATTCAAGCAATGGACAGGGTGTCAAATGGGGTTGGGACGTTGGGTTGAATCTGAATGGATTAAAATAAAATGAGTTAATAAATAACAGAGCAATGAAACATCCAAAGGTTAATTATGAATTGAGATTACGTTGGGTAATTATGCACTCAACAATGAGTCATTCATTATCTATCCCGCCAAACTCTTTATAAAGTTTTTATTTCTTCGTTTGATTTTTTTATAAATTATTAAATTACATAATAAAGTTTTATTTTTTAAAATTATAATTTAATATAACATATAAAATAAAAATATATTTTCTAAAAATATTTTTGAATCAATTTAGCCCAAAATCAGCCTAGCTTTTAGATGAACTTAGTCAAAATGGATTGAGCTGTTAAATGGACGAACCAATAATCGATTCAAATTTAAGGAAATCATGTTTTCTAGAATTAATTTTCAACCCCAACTTTTAACTTATAATTATCTTTTGGCTAATTTAATCAATAATTTGTAAATGTATGAAAGTTAAACGAGATAATGTTGGACAACGTTTCATTTTTTTAATATTTTTTAGAAAAACGTTTCATTAGAAAATCAAACAAAAAGAATATTCAAAACTGCATTTGATCATCAATTGAGAATCTATCCATTTTCTTTTATATCCAACGCCAACTATTTGTAGTTAAGAAACACATAGGAATCATGTACTCCACGTGAATAGCATCACAAAAATAGATTTTAGCAGCAATAAATAAATATATATATATATATATATATATATATATATATATTATTAAAGAGTAATAAATTTTTCATCGATATTAATTAATTGTCATTGGATGCAGTGTCGCTATAGAGTTTATGAATATTTACAAAGAATGTTAAATGCCACTAAAAATATGTTTTTAGTGGCAATTAAGTTATTATCTTTAATTTATTATTGTCAAAGATCATTTTTGATGGAGGGCAACACATAAATATTCCTAAAAATGTAGAAATATTGCAGTGTACGTAATTTAAATGTCAAATAGAATCATGAGCCTAAATTCTTCAACTTTGATTTGAACCATTATGCGTAGATATTCGTAATTAATAGTATATAATAGGACCTTCATTGGGTATTAATAGGTACAATATTATTCAATAAAATGAATTGTTAATTAAGTAAAGTAAGAATCTATCAGTCTTACTAGAGAATATATAACACTTGTCCCATATGGGTGATGTAAAGTTTTTTAAAGGGGTTTTAAATTAGGATAACAATATTAGCTGATGAAAATATAATTAATCTGAATAATCTGTCCAAACTTGAGCTCGGAGAGAGTTAATGATCCGTTCATTATTAACACAATCCATCTAAAAATTAGGTTGATAAGTAGTCTAAAGTATAAACAATAGAAAAACTTGTGTAAATGTATCCTTCGACTACCTAATTTACTAATATTGTTGAAGCATACACTATCTATACACTTCGATTGTATATGTTGTGCATAGACATCTATAATTATATGTATGTGTATAAACCAAAGACATCATGTTATAATGTCCCCTAATCTTTGGGAGGGTTAATATTGACTCGTCTATTTATTAATAGAGTTCATTTTAATCAGTCTAAATTCAACCTAACTCATCAATTAGATAGTCAATTTGTTTCACAAGTTCCAACTCCTAAAAGAGAAAAGGACAAGAGAAGTAAACATGAATTTTGTGTGATTAAGTGCATTTGCCACTATAGAAAGCACTTTTAGAATAAGGTTAGCCCACAAAAATAAAAGAAAGCAACACGAATGGCTCATAATTTTTCATTTTCCTCCCAATCCACCAAAATCAGTAATTAAGCTCTGTATAGTCACAAATAGAATATGAAACCAAAGAATATTTTAAAAGAGGAAATGAACGACTTAGAATTGGGAGAATCACCTCTAAATTGCACCAAATTCTATACCTATATTTGCCCATAAAAGGTCCAATAATGCATCTCTAGATCCCTCGTGAGTCATGCCGTCAATTTTTTCGGCAAAGAAGGTTCAACTAATCATCTTTCGCCAACACTAATCATCATTCTATCAAAAAAAGGTGAAAAACAAGCCGTCCAACCCAGTCCATTAAGAGTGAGCCTTTTTGGTCCTAGTTATGGGCCGAGTTTTACTCTTAATGGGACGGGTTGGAGACAATCTTATTAAGAGAAAAGGAGGGAGGTATCTTACACAAATATATCACGTAACAACAAAAACTAGTTAAATAATTGTATGTATATGTTATGTATCTATGTTGTATAAATAGTATATAACTATGTATATATAATATATATAAATATGCATTAGAGATGTATATACATCCATAAATATATTGTTATACAATATTTCTACATTATTGCAGCAGTTCATCTTACTCAACGAGCTGATTTTTTTTCAATCCAGACCATCTCAAATCTCCTCTAAACAATCTAAAATTTTAGATATGAACTTCTATTGATGTTTCGAGTCTTTTGATATTTCACTAGAAACAATTCATGTTTATGGTAGATCGAATTTTAAAATTTAAGCTTTGAAGCTCTTCAATAATGAATTTAAATGAATATCAACTCAAATCTTCCTTTAAACAACTCAAATTTTATATTTTGTTCCCTTTCCTATAATAGAGAATATATTAGTAACAAAATTGAACTTATTCCCAATCCCATTCTTTGAGGAATAGAATGGGCAATTTATGAGTATTTTATTGACCTTACAAGAACTTATTCCTAAATTAGTTCTCACAAAAAAATAATAAAGGAAAGTTTTTTGCCTAACACCTTGAGTATATTTTAAAATTTAATTTCTCGAAAAAGATTCGTGGCTTTTCATCTTTGTGTTTAAGACCCCAAAACCAATTAACTATTTGATGATAAATTTTTATTTTTTTTAAAAAAGCATTCACATGAGAAAATGAAAGTGGGACCATAATATAATAATTAAATAAAATCAGCAAAAGATACTTAGATCTTTTAGTTTTATCACTCACATGTGACCTGACTGATGCTCAGTATCTTCATTAGAATTCGACTGATTCAAATTTATGTATTATGTGATTCATTTTTTGGGTGCGATATTCTTAACAGAATTAAACCTATTAAATATCTTGAAATAAAACGAAAAGATTATGTTGGTTAAAGAAAGAAAAAATAATTAAACATTCTATCAAGTTGAGGGAGCGTGAAAACAACTCATTGTTTAATTTGGAAAATTTCTCAATAATTATATGGTTACAATAATTTTTTTCCCTACTTACACAAAACCAAAGTAAATGTTGTAGTATATATATTTTGTTGAATTACGTCACTATCTCATTTTAAACTTAAACTTTTAAAAAGGTATATTTTTATTTATTTAATTGAATTTTAATAGTTTTTCTTTCACATGATCGCTTATATATGAATGACTATTTCTTTTATATAATTGGTGGGGATGAAATTTAAAGTTAATAAGAACCTCTGCCATCTTTGATACTCCTTTTTGGTTCTCCTTTGACGTTTAATATCTACATGGAATTTTAATTAATTTAAATTTGTGTCACATGAGACTCGTTAATAAAAAGATTTAAGTGTACCTTATTAAGTTTTTTATTATTATTATTATACTTTAAATCTAAAATCTCTGACCAAGAGCTAAAGATTCTATATATTCTACTACAGCCTTGATGGTAGCTTTGATAACATTATGCATGTATCTTTTGGTCTAAGATATTTCAATTAACAGTGAGTATTGTTTAACTTCTATTGGTAACATTGAGTGGCCAATTCTTTTAGTGGTGATCTTTCAGCCAATAATGCTATTTTTTTCATTTTTAAAAAATTATACAAGAAAAGAAAAAATCCAAAAAAGAAGAAGAAGAAAAGTTAAGCATTACTCAATAATGGTAGGCAATTGAGTATTTTATTAAGACATGACAACTTGGCATTCCTTCTTTGCTTTTCTCTCCCCCCCTCCCCTCCACACCCTCCACACTCCATACCCCCACCTGTTTATATCTTTCTTTTTGGTTTCTCATCCAATGTTTGGCATCCATTTTAGAACCCAATTAAATTTGAATCGCTCATTGCAAGGCTTATTCAAAGGTGACACTCTCTACTAGATTTTCTCCATACCCAAGACTCGAATTCAAAATCTTTGGTTAAGGGCGAAATAGTCTCACCACTGCACCACAACCCAGATTGATCCCACCTCATATCTTTTAACAATTGTATATATAATTTGTCATATATATATATATATATGTATTGTTGTTGTTTTAATATGTTATTGCCAATCTGATGCAGAAACTTTACACAAGCTCCTTTTTTTTTTAAAATAGCCTGAAAAAAAAGATCACAAGATAATTGATTTATTTATAATTAGGCCTAGGATATACTAGTATATGTATTGTATATTGTTTTCTATATCATGATGTATAGTGTGTATGCATCACTTTCTACAATATCATGCAACACGTATAATATGCTTTTGACTAGGGTTTGCTAATATCTAGTGCTTTCTCGATAGTTTTGGTATATCATAGGTCCAATATGTTCAAAATATAATCGTAAGTAACATTATTGACATATTATGTTATATTATATACAGATATATCTAGCTAGGCTATGAAGTAATTATCATGATCAACTTCAAGTCATTACTATAATAATAACCCGTTCACAATTACTAATATATATAATAGAATTTGATCAAAAGCTATTGAATTCGTGTTTTCCCTATGGTAATATATAGTGTGTTTTTTTATGTCACACATGATCTTAATTAATAGTGCCAAGTAGGTATAGAAGGATTCTAGTATCACTATAGCTAGTCTATTTATAAAATTTTTGAGCAAATTCTGTTCTGATTGAGGTGGGATCCTTATCTTAACTTTTTGGAACATGGAAGAAAAAAACAATATTTGATAAGTGTTTTCATTAGTTAATTGTCTTCTAAACGCTTGGATAATTGGGTATTTAACTCTAAATTCTAATAATTAATTAATTAGGATAAATGTTTGAGTGACTTTCTCGAATAGGAAGAGCCACCTCTCTCAATCACAAAGGGAAAAGGAAATAATGTTCAAATATTTGATTGTGTGGTCAATAAATCAATCATGGTGTAGTCTTCTCAAAGCCCATATCAAAGCTAAAAAGAACTTGTCATTATCCAACTATTAAAAGGGTTAACGCGTTTGCTTTAAAATTCCAAAAATTATTTATTGTAAAAAAACTTTTTTTAAAAAATAAATAAATAAATTAAAGGAAATGGACCTCAGATATAACTCAACTTTGAAAACCAAGTCATGAGGTAAGAATTAATTAATCAAAGATCATATATAAGGAGAAAAAAATGATTTTCTCACACCTAGTTAATTAATTAGAGCGTGGAAAACATAAAACGATGGAGTGGACACATTTTGATAAAACCAAGAATAAATGTGAATTTGACTTTGATATTATGTTAAAGTGTGTGATCATCTCATTTAAAAGTTTAAACTGTTAGAGAAAATACATTTTCAAATGTGATGGTCACTTTCAACGTGGTATTAAACTAAAAAATTTGAATTTGAATCCTTATAGTGATCTTTTAAATGATATGGTCTTACACTTGGACAAGTATTTAGTTGAATAACAATTTCTCCACAATATTGGTTTTTTTTTACGAGAGCTCTTCTTTAGGATTTTTATATCAAATTCACGTTTTCAATTATGGGTTATTGTCACGACCTAGACCATCGTGATTGACACCCACACTAACCCTTCGGTGGGAGAACCACTACTACAACCCAAACTAAGCAGCTAAATCAAAACTAAGCAATTAAGTTACGGAAGCAAGTTAATTAACTAAACGAATGCAGAATTAAAAACCTAGAACCTGAAAGTCAATGTACCAAAACATCTAACAAGATCTAAAAGTCTAAACAAGAAGGGTTACAACCCCAAACTAGTGAACTATAACTAACTAGAAAAGTCTAAGTCTGAAATGTAGACATAGACGAAAAGAGAACTCATGGCAGCCCGAAAGAATTGGCTCACCCTTGAATTCAAACAAGATCACTGATCTTCTAGACAAGGTCTGTCAATAGCCGCCTGAAGATGCTCTGTACTAAACAAAAATAAAAGCAAGTGTAGTATTAGTACACAACCACAGTGTACTGGTAGAATCACGCGGCTATCCCACTAAGTGTAACATAAGCAAGTCAATACAACATTATAATCACATGCATATATCAAACATTTACAATATAATCAACATGTATCTCAGTTGTTTGTATATGTACTCCTTTGAAAATTTTCCAGTTCTGAGCTCTCCAAGTATGGTAGATCATTGCCCCCCAACTCGCAGCTATCACTTATTTCTGAAACTTCTTCCATTTCTTCCTTTTAATTTTCAGCAGTACTTCCTTCACCTCCCCCAGTTGTATCGACAAACAAGTCCATTCTTCAACATTCCTCTTGACCTCAATGAACCATGGACATTCACTGAACAAGTGTTTGGCTGTCTCCAGCTTCTGAGCATCATATAAACAGCAATTAGCTTCCTCCACTGAGATGTTCATCTTCAACAACCTTTCCTTAGTTAGCAATCTATCTTGGACAGCTAACCAGAGGATAAACCTATGTTTAGGTTGAGCCACTGCACTCCAAATACATTCAGCAATATGTAAACTGTTATGGTGCCCTCTAAGATCAATATAGCTCCTTGTGATTGAGTATTCACCTCCCTTAGTCAGCCTGTACCTATCTTGCATATTCTTGCATATACCAACTTTGCATTTCTCCTTTCATTGCGTGAATCTTCCTCCAGTACCAGTTGCTATCTACAGGAGATTTGTGGTTATATTGTTAGAATGTGGCAACCGATCCCATATTTATGTCAGAACGTGACAACCGATCCCAATTAGTATACCGAAATGCGGTATCCGATTCAATCACACACCACAATCACAGTCACAAGTACATTCTCAATAATCATACAATCAAGAAGTGATTCATAACATATAGTCATTAATCTATCTCATTTACAATAAGTGTGATCAATAATGCAACATTCGCATATATACATACATGTATCATAATGAAGCAAGAACAAACATACATCATACAATCATAGAATCACAACCATCACCTACCTTGAAACAAACTTTGAAACCCTAAGAAACTTGATTCTTCCCTTTTCGGATTCGTTCCGCTTGTTCTTGGTCTACAAACAATCAATATAATACAAGAATCAATAAACAATCACTTATTACCCGGATTACTAACAATTTTCTGAACCCTAGATCAAACCCATGATCCCAATTCTCCCAATCACGGTTGTCTCCACTATAGAATCTATATCAAAACCCCTTCCCATCAACATTTACCTATTTCACTACATTCTACGGATCGAAAAACGAATTCGGGGAGTGAATACCTTTCGCCTCAAGAATGGTGGAAAACAAGTAGGAGTCGCCTGGGGTTCGTTCCTTAGCTCTAAAACTCAAAAATGCATTATAAGGTCGTTTAGGGGTTTATTAACAACCTTTAGTCGCGTCGAGCCCGCCACAACAGCACCCATCCCGCAACAACGACCAAAACACCCACCAAAGCAGCTTGCACGAGACAGAGAGCTATTTAAAGAATTCCAAAATTCTCATTTCACAACACACCTCTAACCAATGACACTCAGAAATTACCCCTCACGCTAAGATCGATTCCGGGAGTTCTACTCACCCGAATTCAATTCCGTAAAGTCGTACGAATTCTTTAACGCTTTAGCTATCCACTCATGTAATCAAAATCACATTTAAATCACCCGATTGTTACTAGATTTCCCCGTACCTTAAAGACTCCGATTTCGTCCAAATCTGGAATAGGTTGAAAAGTTTCAAGTTACTACGAAAAAGTTTTTCGACCCAATTTTTTCCCGTTGATTTTTTTCTATAACGACGGAACCTGATCGTTACTGTTATATTCAACTAAGAGACTTAAAATAGTTAATTCCCTATATGTTCATTCAAGTATTGAAAAAATAGTGATAGAACAATATTTATGAAAAACGATAAAAAAAAAATGTTCCTGAATTAGCGAAAAATGTCTAATTATATTCTTCATTCATTTATTTTGCTAAAAATATCCTTCCGTCCACTATTTTTATGCTTTGGATTTTTTATTTTAATTTTGTATGGAAAAGAGTCGGTGCCCATGCAAAAATAATGGGTTGATGAAAAGTTGACGATGAGGTATTCACAATAATTTGAATGCTTTGCCTTTTTAAATTGAGAGGAAAATGACAAAAGAATTAAAGGGAGAAGAAGATGAAGGGAAAAGGAAAATGATTTTAGATTGATGAGTTTAATTTATTTATTTTTTAAAATAAATCTAGATTTCACTGTACTTTCAGATTTATAGGTTTAAAAAGGCTTTTAAAAACGACCATATTTTCATATATACTAGTTACTTATTATTTTACGCTGCCATTTTTTCAATATTATTGAATAGTATGGTTAATTTGGGGTTAAGATAACTCAAGTGGGAGAGCCGTGTTATGGGTGACCTTATTGAACAGTTCAGAGAGTATTTATGTATGTTATAATCTATGAAAAAGTTGTTGTAAGGTTTCATTCTTCGTTCCGTCGTTAATCCCATTTATATTTTTATAATGGCCCAAGAACACGTCCATTCTTCAGCTGTAGAGAGACTTTTGAATTACAAGATATCATTGTGAGTTCAATATATATAAAATAACTTGAATTTCAAATCATTCACTTGCTTATTCTGTTCATAGGGACTTTTGAGAAGCGGGAGAAATTATTGAAATTCTATGAAAGGGTTTCGAGAGCAATCATGGAGGGGCCAATATTGGCGTCACTAGTCATGGCGTGGCAATGCCTAGTTGCAACATTTGCAAAGTCCTTCGTGTACGTAAAATAAGATTCTAATTAAATCTAAAGTTATCCTTTCCAAACAATTATTGTTTTCAGATTTTGATAGGTTCATCTTTTAAAATTATTAGTGTTAGATTGATTAATGTACTTTAAAATTTGACAGTTCGATTATTCAGTTATTAATCATATAAGAAAAAAAAAAGTAAATTAGTTAGCAAACAGATGCATGCCAACATCATCCGTCATAATGTAATTTTTCTTTTTAGTTGAGTCTTCATTTGAATGAAATCAAAATCGAAAGAGCCAACAACTGAATCATGCCCTCAAGTTGAATCCATCGAACTCCCCCTTAAATTATAAATAGATTTTGACGAAACCATATATATAAGATATTTCTGAGTGTTTATAAAAACTAAAATTATATTATTTATCTAATTATATAAAATCATAAAACAAATATGTATGTAATTTATCAATATATTAGAATATTTTTTTCAAAAAAAATAAAATCAAACCAAATATTATCAATTTTTAAAAATATAAAATTAGCGCCCGTCGTTCTCATGCTCCATGACAAGGAGGGTATCCCTAACGGATGGGCCAATATTTGTGTCACATGCTAATCATGTGTGGCAAATTTAAAGGTTTTCTTATACAAGATTCTTAACATATACTTTTCAAAGGAATTAGTGTATTTTTATTAACACTTTATTTTCCTATTAGCTAGTCCAAGGAGATGGGACATATAGGGTGTGTTTGGTATTAAGGAAAACATTTTCATTTTCTTGAAAATATTTTCAAATTTTTTCATGTTTGATTGGGTAAAATGTTTTCCAAATCAACTCATTTTTCTCAAATTCAAGGAAAATGACTTCCCTTCAAAACTTAAGAAAAACATTTTTCAAAGCTTTCTTCCAACTTCAATTTACAATTGTTTTGTTGAAAAAATCATATTTTTTGTTGAAAAAATAAAAAAACTATTTTTCAACTTCAATTTTTTTATTTTTTTACCCCACCCTCATCCCTCCCCTCCTCCCCCCAGCCCTTACCCCCCCCCCCCAAAAAAAAAATGTAATAACGTTTTTAAAAATATTTTCAATTTCAAAATTTTATTTTCACCCCACTCCCTACCCTCGACCCCCCCCCCCCCAAAATAATAATAAATTTAAAGTTTATTTTTTAAATACTTTCTATTTCAAATTTTGTTTTCTAAATACTTTCTATTGTAATTTTTCGACGAAGCGGTGTCACTTGACACCCCTTGCCCTAGGATAGCTCCTCCTCTGAGACCAAAGAAGGTTCAACATCTACTATAACCAACATGGGTTGTGGACTTTAAGTGCAGTGGTAGGATTACTTCATCCTTGACCAGAGGTCTCAGGTTCAAGCCCTGGGTATAAAGAAAATTATATTGGGAGCGCTACTCTTAATGAGCATGCAGTGTGCAACTCGAATTTAATCGGAACATTACAGACTTTAAACACCTAGTGAAAATTTTAAAAAACAAAAAAACCTAGCTACTATATATTTACAATATAATTTTATGTCAAAAATAGTTCGGATAAACCCTAATTCTAAGCTGGCTGGCCTAGCTGTTGTCAGTATGCTAACTACATCAACAGAATAAGCAAACGTTGTCAATTTATAAAACCAATAAAATGGTCAGAAAAGAATCGATTCTTGCCCCCACAATTGTCACAACACATTGTAATCAAGAAATGACAAAATAAATGCACAATTGTACATATCCATTATATGGTCTATTTTAATTCTAACTAGCTAGACATTTGGAATAATAGGAAACTAGAAGCTACATATATTTGACATACACTTATTTTGGGTTAGAGTATTAGCTCGTTCCACGTACTTGACTCATGAAAAAAAAATCAGATTTATATGTACGTGAGCGTATTGAGAATAATATAATTAAATAATAAAAATATATTCTTTTTAATAACTTAAATTTTTAGATAAAATGATCACACACTTCAATAAAATCAACGTATAATTCCTTCTTCTTCTTCTTTTTTTGGGCTTTCCCTAAGCAAGGGAAAATTTATTATTCTCTATGCCTCGAAAAGAACTTTCAACTTCTCAAATAGTAATAGCATGACATATAAAAAATGAGGTAAAAGGGAATTTCAGAGTTCGTTTGGACTAGCTGATTAAAAGTAGTTGATAAATATTAAGTGTTAGAAAAATACTTTACGTACTAATTGTATGAATTAATAGTTTTGTATTTAAATAGAAATGTTAAAACTAATAATAAGTACTTAGTACTTTTTTGTTAAAATGAATGAAGTGTCGAATTTTTTTTCTGATTTGGTTTGATTTATGGTGAATAATTCAGCTACTTTTGGTTTTGTAAGACTCATATATATATAAGCCAAAAAATATTTATAAACTAGTCATTTGATTATTATTTTTGGTGTACATTGAGTTTTAATAAGAATTACTTCATTTTATGGAAACACAGCTAGCCAAGTTGGCTAAGTTTTCTTTATTTTCTGCCAAATAAATTGAGTAGAAAAAAGGTTTGGCCCATGGGAAAATGATAGAAAGAAGCTGAGAGTTTGTATTTTGCCTCCTTTTCTTTACTTTTTCTATTTATAGAAAAAAAAAATAGTAATTAATTTTTATAAAATGATACTCTATAAAAGTAAACACTTTAAAGTAAAAATCTTCTTAGAAATATGGATTCTTTTGTTTTGGACTTTTGGTGCTTTTACTGATCTGTTGTCCAATCAAGTTAAAATAAATTTACAAAAAAAAAAAAAGTGAGGTTATATTATATATTGAGTACACTATCATACAACAAGCGTAAACATCTAATTGCCAAAAAAAAGAAGGTCTATACATGTTGTTAGTCTAAAGTAATTTGGAGTGAAATTAAATTCACTAGAAATAAAAAGTGAAAGTGAAAAATAAAGTATATTTAATAAATCAAACTTTCAAAAACTAAAGAGGAGTTTTGTGTTAATTAAAGATTTTATAGGTAAGGCAAACAAATTATGAAAAAATAGAGGAGACAATCAGTCAACATGTTGGAACCTTGCAGCAATAATAAATTAAACACAAATTAGATTAAAAGTAAACATTTGATGAGATGTTGTTGATGCCAAGTGTAAAAAGGAAACTCGGATTTAACTCAACTTCAAAATCTAATTCATTGGAGAGAATTTTTCAAGTCATTCAGAAAGTTCGAAACCCCCTCCCTCCTCCTACCCTCACGCATGTGGGAATCTTCATTCATCACCGCCTTCACCCGATACGCCCGGACACTATCAAATGAAAGGTATTTAATTTGAGTCTAGTCCAACGAAAAAAACCGTTTATGAATATATTGGAGTAAAAAGTTATGTGTATTTATGATAGGAGCAAATTATTAGGTGAATCAAGATTCTTAATTATTATAATCATCCTTGAAAGACTCAAAAAAGTCATCCGATCTATAATAGGGTGTAGACGAAAAATTTTACTATGGGAGAGGCCCAACCAACCAAAGTTGGAAGAGGTTCCACCCATTTTTTGACATGTGGATCGTGGGGCCCAAACTATTAGTTAAGGCTAAAAAATGAAACCAAAAGGAGAGAAAATGTAAAGTTTGAGTGGACCCATTTTTTTACTTTTTTACTATTCTTCTTCCACTCACTCTTTTTTTCTTTCATTTTTTTAAATTCTTTTTACTCATGAGTCCTAATAAATATCCAACTCCCAACTATATAAGTAAACAATTGATATAATTAATAAAA